>JAMLFT010005384.1:0-17664 GCA_026544285.1 Pachyrhizus erosus | reverse complement strand
AATAAAATTAGAATAAAAATTTTAATATTTTATTAAAATTGAAAATATCAAATATTTTAAAACTTTTTTATATATTAAAATTATAATATTTTGAAACTGAAAGTGTAAAAACTTTTATTAAAGGTCAACATAAGTTATTAATTGCAGTGATTGAAGAATAACATAAACATGTAAACAACTATTCCCTAAATGTACTCATAATTTATATGGTAAGATGAAGCTCCATGAACCAAGAAGTGATTAATATGACAGAAACGTGGACGTGTATCTCTTATTTATTATTGTACAGACTACACAGACTACAGAGCAAAGTCATTGGCCTAACAGGAGACAGAAATAACCTTAATTTTTCAAGCCAAGTTGCACAGAAATTTGGATGGTGGTAGATGTGCAGCTCTTACAGCTCTCAATCTCAACCTCATGAGTCAAAAATTTGTCATAAAAGTCATCCTTACTGTATTGAGTTGAAATGGATTGATACAGCTCATAGTCAAGAAAGCTAATTCAATCTTGCTGGTCAGCAATTTAAACTAAACAACTGTTCCTAAGAATGATACAACTATGAAATAAGAATAATGCAATTCACACATACTTTCTCATAACATTTTTTTCCAACTCATTTTTTCTTTTTATTTCTCTCTATTGTATCACCCTTCTTATATCACACTTTTCTCTCCTGTCTTTCTTTCTCTCCCTATTGTAAAATGCTGTGAAAATAACATGAGTGAGAATAACATTACTCAAGAAATAGATATATTCTAAACCATGATTTGAAATTGAATGATGCTGAAGTAGTGTCAATAACAATCAGCATCAATTACTTGATAGAACCACAAACTGTTATTAAACCATTTTCTTACACTTCAATGTCAAATATGTCAGTATCCCGGTCAATAATTGATCCCCGTTGACTTCAATTACATAGAAAATCTACACCTAGAATGATTCTATTTTTGTGTAGGTCCATCGGTAATGCATTTTTTCTGGCTAACAGACAAGAAAGACATTACACTAGATTGATAGAAGCTCCTCTCAGGAATGTAGAGGCTTATTTATAATGATGTAATCCTGTCTTCCATAATAAGGTTGCGTCATTCCTCTGTCAATAGGAGTGCTTCAACAAACTTATGCAAGTGAGCTATATATAAATTAGTCTTCAGATAATGATGGATAGGATAAAAAACTAGTAAGGGTGCCTTAAGGTAAGCAACTTAAAATGTTTATTGAATAAATGTTTATCATGGTAAACACTTGTGTAATTATTTCTATAATTGAAGAGAAAATAAAGTCTGGACATATTATACTCGTAATTTTAGAGTTTTTTTTTCTTTTCAAATTACTCATAACATTTATTTTTTATATTCTTATACTAATCCTCTGAATGTTTAAAAATATTATTTTGATATTTTCTTATATATTACATTAACTTTATTAATTGTTTAAAAAAATACTATACTGACACTGTATATAAAGAAAGTTGTTGTAAACATGAAACAAAAAGAAATATTGCGTTTAATTCAAAATTATTTGAGAAGGTGTTAATGTAATTTATTTATCAAGTTAACCATTTTTAGACAAGTTTTAAGTTGATTTCATAAACAATCCTGCAGAGTTTATAAAAATAAGCTGAAAATAATATATATACACATATCAATGATATCATATGTTATTTTGAATAAGCCTTCTTAATCACTCACACCAGTTCTGTATGTTATTTTCATAAGCTTTCTTAATCACTTACACAAGTGCTTATGTTCTAAAATAAGTCTGAATAAGCTGTAAATAAACTCCTCCAAACACATACTAGCTTCCCGGGTAAGTCTAGAAACAATGGAGAGGTTGTTGGCTTGTGACCTGAAGGTCATGGATTCAAATCCAGAAACAGCCTCTGTTTGTGAGGGTAAGGATGTGCACATCTACCCTTTGGGGACCTCACTAGATGGCTTCCAATTCTTGGAACTGATGTGTAAGAAGCCACAAACTTCGTATGAGCAGAAAAAGAACATTGGTATATGATTTTACAAAATTATGGCATCAAATTACCAACAGAATCCATGGAAGAAAAGGAATGCTACAAAAGAATGTTCTAATTTTACTTTTCAATCTCTTATTTGACAATTAAAGTATGGAATTAGGTTACCAATTCAGGATCTAACCCTATGCAGACTATAATCACATACTGTTGAAAGGGCCAATACATCTTTTACATACAAAGCTCCTTCAACAAACAATGACAAATGACTTTAATACCATCATGTAAACAAGCAAAAGAATCATAAGCTCAAGCAGCAAAATGGTATACACCATTAACAAACAACCTTTCAGCTAATAAAAGAAGTGCCAGCCAAACCATGATGCAGAAGATTATGCGCAATCCCATCCCTAGCCTTCATGGAGGTCATTGACCTCAAGGCAACCTCAGGCACCATCTCATCATCCATCAAATCAACCTTCAGCTCAGGGTCCATCTTCTCCCGCTTCAACTCACATATATTATGCAGAACACAGCAAGCCCCTAGCACAACCGGCAAGTCCTGCAGCTTCACCTCAGTCCTCTTCTGCAAGCAACACCACCTCCCTTTCAGCCTAGCAAAAGCATCCCTAGCCACCTTCTGAATCTCCCCAATCTTCTCATTGAAAGCATGCTGAGTCCAAGTTAGATTCTGCTGACTATAAGGCACCAAAACCCAATCCATCAAGGGGTACCCTGAACTCCCCACAATCCAAACCCCCTTCAATAGCCCCCCATTAGCTCTTTGATAAAGGGCACTTTTTTCCAACACCTGATCATCAGGCATTGAACCAGGCCAACCAATACACACATCAGTGAACACCCCTCTATGATCAACCACTCCCTGAACAGTAATACTATAAGAAGTCTTCTGATTCCTCTCAGTGTGCCTCTTGTTAAAATAAGCAGCCACACTAATCTTAGGAGCTATAATAGGCACATGAGAAGTATACATAGACCCTACAACATTGGGAATCCCAGAAATACCCTCAAACTCACTCTTTACCCTCCTCAATGCACCCTCATCAGGCCAATTCAAATACTTAGGCATAAGCACAGTCTTAATAGCAGTGCAAACCTCAAGCACCAACTTATGACAAGTTGATATCCCCAAACCAAACCTCTTAGACACAATCCTAAGAGGGTCCCCAGTGGCCAATCTCCACAGACAAACAGCCACCCTTTGCCTCACAGGAATAGCATTCCTCAAAGTAGTGTCTTCCTTAACAATTGCAGAATTCAACTCCTCACATATCATATCAAAAGTTTCCCTTCCCATCCTAAAAGCCTTCCTAAATTCTTCCTCGGGAAAATCCTCTTTGTTACATTCATCCCACCACGCCCCCGAACGATCCTTCACCCACAACCTTCTCTGTGAACCCCCCGCACCAGATTTCAACCCTTCACCACTTCCACCAACACCCTCAACCTCTCTCTCACAAGCTGCAACTGCTACCACACGTGCCATGCCCCGTGACTTCTTCCTCTTCACCCTCTCAGATTCCTCCACGTGGCTGTAATACTCATCAAGGTTCGAATAGTACTGAAGCATGGCCTTGGTTTTCTTCTTGTGATTCGTTTCCAACGAAAACTTCTCTTCCTCCGAGACCCTATTGTTTTGTTGCTGCTCAAGCTTCTCTTGTTCATCTAACAAGAGAATTGAAGTGAGGATACCCTTTATCTCTTCCTTCTTCTTCTTGCTCCTCTTGTTGTTGCTCTCTTCTTGGTTGTTGTAGTTGGATGAACCATCATCACCATCATCATCCTCGTTTTTTCTGCGGCGTTTTCTCGCAGTTGTGGAAGTATTGTTGTTATTATTGGTAGGATCATTCATTTGGTCAAAAGAAGATTGGAGCAAGGTGTAAAGGTAAGACAAGGATTCTGGGTCTGCAAACGTTGTTGGGAGTTTCATAAAGACAAAAAAAAAAAAAAAAACAAAAACACAGAAAGAAAGAAGGTATGAATGAAAGAGTTTTAAGATGTTTTTGGCTCTGTGATTGTGAGGAACAACACAAAGTCACAAACACAATTACACAAAGTCTAAGGAGGTTTGTGTTGTGTCGTGGCTATATCTTTCTCTCTTTGTGTTAAGTTTTGGTTTGGTGAGAATTTATTTTATTTTATAAGAATATATAAAATATAATGTGTGAGGTGTGAAAACGAGGTGTGGTGTGAACGCGTAGATTGAAATTTGAGGGAGTGAAGAGATGCCTGAAATTAGTATTATTGTTTAACTCATTAATTAATTCGTTGATTTAGCGGAAATGAAGCGTATGATGGAACTTTGGACTTTCCGGTTTTGGTTCAATTTGTGTAATGGACAGATAGATGAGAAAGTGGTGCAAGTAATAGGATAAATCCTAAATAACATAACTTAGGTCATTGGTTTTTCTCCTAGTTCACACATTTTTTTCAACAAGACAATCTTTTGTCTTATTATGAGTCATAATTTTTTTTATTGTAACTTTCATTTTTATAATTTTTTATTTCTTGTGTAATATTAAGTAATATTTTATACTTTCAAGAGACTAAATAGAATGTTTATTCTTTAGTCATTGTTTTCTATAAAATATGATAAAAAAAATCATAATAAAATATAACATACTCTAAAAAAACAAATTTCAGGTAATTGGTTTTCCTTTCTTCGTTGGTTACATGGTTTTACAATAGTCTATAAAATGTAACTTAAAAGGCTCATCTTTAAGTTAATGCACCTAAATATTAGTGTTACTTAGGTGATGGTTTTTTTATTTTTTTTTGGATGCTATATGTTTTTGGGTTATGAAATTTTTTTTTTGTTTTTAAAATATGATTTTTATTTTTTACAATTTTCAGAATATCTTTAAATGTAATAAATTAAAAAAAAAAAAGATAAATTAAACCATCGGTAATTATTGAGATAAAATATATATTTGGATTATAAAACAGTACAAATAAATTCATGGTAATGTATATAAATTGTGCTTTTTTCATATATACTTAATACACATTTTTAAGTATTTAATATAAGAATTTCATTTTAATACACTGTTAATATAAATATTTTATATTATAAAATAAATAAAAATTTAAAAGTAATTATAAGGAAAAAGCAAAGTGTTGTGAAATAATTATAGATGATAAGATTGGGAAAGGAAAATGATGAAAAATGTTAATATTTGTTTTTTTTTTAATGGTAGGAGGGTGAGAAAAGAAGAATGACGTAGGACAATAAAGAGTAACGGTAGGTAGTGTGAACACAATTCAGGATTCGAATTTTTTGAGATTGGATTTGGCGGTGTCAGGTAGAGGACAGACGCAGACTTGGAATTTTCCTAATTTATGTTCTGATTCTCCCCACTTTTCCAATAATCAGCCATCGGATTCTCATGCACTTAATTCTAAATTTTAATACCTAACTTTCATTATTTTGTAAGTTTATTATTTTTATTTTTTATTTTATAAATTGTGACATTGAGAAATTTAGTTTAATTGATTAAAAATGTGTGAGTTCTTATAAATTTTTTATATTTTTTTATTATTTTAAATTATTTTTTTAATAAATTATACCATTTAAAATTTTAATTTTATGTATTTATCGATTTTAATTTTTATGTACTTTATATGTTGACTTTTTATTAAAAAAAAGTTAAAATTAATAAAATAAAATTATTTTGTAATTAAAATTTACAAAACGTGCTTGTAAAATATATAAAATTTTAAAATATAAGGATAAAATGTAAAAAAAAATCAAGTAATAAAAATATAAAAATTAACAATTTGAGTGACAAAATACATAAAATTATGATGATTGATAAAATATACAATTAAGTATAATAAATAATAGAATAAATTATATTAATTATTTTTTAAATTTTATAAAACTACATTAATAAATTTTTAACATTTATATTAACTTCTCTTGTTGGAGAGTTTGATATAATATTTTTTAAATAATTAAACGGATTTATGTTAATATATATGTTTCAAAATCTAAGAAAAAAACAATAGGACAGATAACATAAGGAAGTATTTAAGTAATTTTATAAAATTTTAGGAATAATTAGTATAATTTATTCTAAATAATATTAAAAAATTTATTATTAAAATATCCATAAATTTTTCAATAATTAATTTATATTAAAGAATCGATCAATCAACTTTAATAAAAAAATTTAATTTATATTTTTTTAACAGTATATTTTAAAAATTTGACTTATCATCTTTAATAAAATATTTATTTTTAACCTTATTTTTTTATTTACAAAACTAAATCTCAAAATTTTATTTTAAAAAATTGAACACGATTTTATTCGAACAAACATCTTACTAGTAAAATTAAAGATTTAAAGCTAAACACCCCAATTAGTAATATTTTTTTTTTGTTTTTGACTGAGACAATTGTATTTTTTTAATTCATTCAGTATTAAACACATGTAAAAGGCTCAATATTTTTTTTATTCTTCTTAAAATATTTTTCTTTTGTGTATTCAGGGGATCTTGTGGGCCTCATGCTTTGATACTAATGGAATGTAGGGCGTGGCTGCGTGGAGACTTTGAGACCCAATCAATAATGTATCCATAAAAAAAAAAAGAGTAGGGTATGACCACTAATTGAAGATAATGGTACAGAACTTCACATTTTTTTGTAAATTATCTAAACCTGGTACATGATAAGATCTTCATCTACTTGTGAAGTTGGATTAAATTTATTTTAATGTATACCACTAATCCAAATACTTCTGAGTCTTTTAATGCAGTACAGGATTTGCATAAACTAAAAAAAGTGATTCTGGTATAATTTTTCTATTTTTTTTTTCAAAGATATGTAGTATCTTTTAGCTTAAGTGTTAAAATATATTTCATGATTTTTTTAAAAAGTTACATGATTATTACTAGTTGAAAACAAACTTCTTTACCTTAGTTATCAATGTTTTTTACTTTTTACTTTTTAATTAAAATAAAAAGATAGTTAAAAATGTAGATAGTTGCCATGTTTTAATTATTTTTTTATAATAACATTCATAGATAGTTTTCAAAATTAAAGAACAAAAAAATCTGAAAAATATGTATACGAAATATGAATATTTTCTTTATTATTATTATAAATAACTTTTGAATATCTTTCAATTAAAAACATTTTTAAATAAACAACCAGACCCATTCTAATTAGACTAAATTTGATTATTTAAAAATCAATTTTTTTACAACTTTATAAATGATTTTTTTTCAAAAACATATTATTTGAAAAATAAAATTTCTTAAATATATCATAAATTCATATATATCCCTCATAACATATCTATCTAGAATTATAAATAACCTCGTAAAAGATAATCTTATTTGAGTTAACAATTTCTTTTTAAACATAAAATTTAAATAAAAAACATTATTTAAGAAATATCAAACATATAACACTTGAATCAATCACCTGTTAACATGTTAGTCATAGCTAACTTAAACAGACTCATGATATTTTAAATTTAACGTTCAAAATTATGCATTGTGAAATTTCATCTAATTGTGTTAGAATCATTCATGATATGATAGGGTTGACCCTCTTAGCAGAAGATTTATATTTTCATAAACAAAATTTTGTATTTATATTTTGATATTAGAAGACTAGAAGAAACCACACTTGATAATTTCCATCATAATTGGAAAACAATAAGCACACCAGCATGACAGCTAAATTATAATCTTCTTTTGTTCTAAATTTCTGACTTATTAGAGGCATTTATTAGGCAGGCATTTGATTTAACGTTTTGCTAAAAGTTTCCATGTTGGAATTAGGCATTATTTTCTAAGAAAGCGTGAACAAGGTAGACTTTGACATTGAGCATGCATGTTCATACTTCTGATTGTCCAAGATGGGTCCCACTCTCTCTCACAGCATCATATCACAATTCAACAATATACACTACTTTTGACCTTCTGTCTCTTGAGCCATTACCCAGGTAACAAGTAAGCCAATGTGCCATAAGTTTTGAATGTGTTAACTCAATTTGCACTCTGCAAGTGCAAGGTATCATATCATGTGCACGTAGAAAAATTATACATACTTAGATGAAAAGTCTCCTCATAAAAGACTTATTTCATAACGGAAAGGTGTTTGAAATATTTTCGGCTAAGTGTAAAAACAAATGGATGGTTGATGGAAAAAAAAAATCTTAACTACCATTCCTATGTTTTGTCTTCTTCAGATTCTTTTTCTGTTATGTGATATAAGTATTTCCCTGAATTGTCCAAGAAGCATGTCTCTCACTCACAATGTTAAGGTATCAATATTGGGCTAATTCACCAATTTGGTGTTATTTTAAGTTAATTGTACTTGTGATTCTCTTATTACATTTGGTCTTAATTTCTATTTCTTTTTCATGGTTTTGGTTTTTTATTTTTTAGTTGTGTAATTTTAATTTATTTATTAACTTCACATCTAATATTTAATAAAATTGATGTCATAACAAGTGTAACAATGTCACATAAGCATTTTTATTAAATATCAAATATTAAATTAGTATATGAATTAAAATTACATAATTAAAATAATCAAAAACTTAAGATTCATTAAAAAAATATGAAGAGACCAATTTTGTAAAATAGTGATAATAGGAAGAATAAAAGTGTAATCAAGCTTAAACTTAATTATTGTTTTGTTTTTAAATAATTTCTCACTTCAAAATATTTTTTATTAGGAACGTTTAATTTGATTTCAATCAGTCAGAATATAATATTAATTTTAATCCCAATTTTTATAATTTGAATTGGATTGATTATTGGACTTTTGCATAATTTATTATTATGAATAGCACATGTTAAATAAAATATCAAATGTATAACTTAAGAAAATGTAACTCAGTTGATTCAACAAATTATATAATTTGTTATAAATTTTTTTTATACTTAAATTTAATTTCTATGAATAAAAATAATCAAATGCATGATAAATGTATAAAAATTATTTAAAATATTGAATATCTTATTATAAGTAATAAAATAGTCCAAATTACAAATCAACAGGTAAGATAGTTTTAAAATATAAATAGACGTTTATACATAAATTCAACAATACATGCAACAAAATGTCAATTCTCTTGCTGACAACTGATGAGTTGGATCGGGTTTGAGAAAATTTTGGATCCCAAAAGATAAGAATAGTCTGCATGCTGGTTAGCAATAGCCAAATTTTTATTAAGGAGACATTTACTGTATCGAGAATATAAAAGTCAGTATCATTTTTTTTAATTATACTACTACTTAATAATATGTATTTAATGTTTCTCAATTAATGTCTTCAAGACATCCTCATTCAAATCCTATTATTTTTTTTAATTACTATAATATAACTTCATACAAGGTACTATGTGTAAGAACGTCATTCATAAAATTTGAGAAGGTATTCTATAGGACGCTGTCATGTAGGGCACTATAGGGACCAGCACATTTAATGGCAAAAATAAAGAACAAAAACAAAGAAAGACACTCAACGTGAGGAGTAACTTTAAAAGCAACCCCAAATGATAAGTAATTTCCAAAATAACCCAAATTCGATGAATTAGCTCAATATCCATGGAATTGAAATTAAAAAAGTTGGGTCCAAACAAGTTAACTAAGAGGATAAGTGCCAAATTATCCAAAAAAATTTTCAGCAAAAAAGTTTCTCAAAAATGTTAGTTTAAGATTGACAAAATTGCATTTTTGATATTTTAAGTATTACAATTATATAATTTTATTATTTTAAGTTTTAATTGTGTCAATTAGGTATTTTAAATATTATAAATATGTAATTTTAATTTTTTAAATTTTAATTATATAAATTAATATAAATGTGTAATTTTAGTCTCTTAAATTTTTAATTATATAATTTTAGTCTCGTAGATTTCATGATTGTTTAATTTTAAGTTCTCAAATATTATAATTATACAATCTTAGTCTCTCAAATTTTATATTTATAAAATTAAAATTAATTTTTTTAAAATTAAAATTACACAATTACAATATTTTGAAGACAAAAATTATACAATTACAAAATTTGAAAGACAAATTACACAATTAAAATACGAAAAATTAAAATTACACAATTTAATTCCTCAAAGGACCCAAGTGATACAATTAAAATCTAAAAAACTAAAATCACACAAGTACAATACTTGAATAATAAAAAATGCAAATAAACCTTTAATATTTTAAAGAATAAATTAATTTGGAGTTCATAAATTATTTGATTTTTATTTTATAAATTTGATTCACAAGTTTTCTAATTTTATAACTTGGTTGATAATTTTAAAAAGAAAAAACTACTCATTTGATCCTATTATTGTATAAATTTTATCATTTTGTTCCTATACTTAAGAAGTATTCATTTTAATTCCTATACAAACACTTTTAAATCTTTTTTGTTCCTATCATTACACAACTTTACCTTTTAATTATTGTTATTTTGCAACTCCAAGAACTAAAAAAAACTAAAAATTCTTGTATAAAAATAACATGGATGATTTTTAAATATAAGAATTAAAAGATAAAATTTGTATAACTACAGAGATCTAACGAGTAATTTTTCTTTTTAAAAATATCTACTTAACTCAATCCATTAAAATATTACCTTACTGTTAAGGCATCGTTAGGACCACGCTAGCAAGATTTCAACCTTTCACCGTCAAGCTCGCACTGATCTCCATCTGGTAGTCCCAATAGTGAAAACTCAATTGTCCCAAACTGAAATCAAAGCTTTCGTCGAAGAACAAGGTGACAACTTGGTGCAAATGAAAGGTTCGCATCAGTGCTGGGCCTCAATAGTGAAGCATCCACATCTTAGTTTGTGATTCATCAATAATTTGCATCATGTTATTGGAGTGACTTTAAATATTCAATTTTCCACAAGCACTAGCATCATCACTAGACATACAAAAGCACGTCTTTCAAATGTTAATTTTTAATGTGACACAACTTGAATACTCTCATGATAGATCGTGCGCATATAAATAATTTTCAGCATAGTTTCCTAGAAAAGGATAATCATACTTCAATGGAAATCTCCGTAAATATATCCACCCAAAACATAAATTCTGTCATTCAAGTAACGTCTTCATCTGCAAAAATCGTTAGTTCCACAATAATACATCTTCCGGAATCCTAATATTAAAACAAAACAACTGGGTGGATTAAAACTTACACAATACAACTGTTTATATTGGACCAAAAAAACGTACAACTCAAAGTAGGTCCTTTCCTTTCACGAGGGCATAATGAATGTGAAGATCCTTTCATGAGTTCCTCATTACTTGGCTTTAATTCGAGGTAGGGAATTATCTAAGATGCAGTATGGATTAACACTTGCACAGCAATCCCACATCTCACTCACCAATATCAGTGTCCTTGCCAACCATGTTTGCTAAACTCCTCAATGCAACAACTTTCTCCTGAATTCCTATTAGGACAAGTTTACATTCCCAGCGGTGCAGTGATGTGTTAGCCTTGATACCCAATCAGCTTTGTATATTTACATAGCCATGTTGGCATACGTAAGGTCAAGTAAGGGATCTCCCAGCCCACTCTCGTTCTCGTCGCTTTTGTTTTGCTATCATCCTATTGAACTTCTCTTTCCCCTTCTCCAAAAGAGGATCGTGCACAACATAATCATTTGGGTCCTCATTGCGAGACATGCGGTCCTGCATATTTAACCAGAAAATAACAGGCAAACTTTAAGGCAGTAAAAAAGGACTGATGATGTGGTTTGAATCAGAAAGGAACTATTTCAAATTATAAAACTACTCCAAACATTTTAGTGCATGAGTACATAGATTTCAATAGAATTGTATAGTTTCAATGATTTTCTGCAAGTACTGATAAGCATTGTTCCATATTGTTGTCTCTATGACAAATAAAAATGAAAAGATAGATCTGGATGAATAAAGATATGATTTCATATCTACAGTTATACTGCCCCATTGAGATGAAATGCAAAGAGTAAACTCACCTTGCCAGTCTCGGGGGCAAATTTTAAACTAACACCTTTCCAGTCAGACAATTCCTCATTATTAACATCTTCAGATTCATCAGTTGGAGGCGTTGCCTTTGCTAATAAAGAATTCTTAAATTTTTCAAGTTTTGCCAAAACCTAAAGATAGAGATACAAAAGGAACAGCGTTACTCATTAAAAGCAATTAAAAAGATGCAAACATATTATAACAAAAGAACCCATAAAAGACAAGAAATTTAGAAACAAAACATTAATCACATAATCTGAATGTTTTCAGACATCAACATTCAATTAGCTGTCGATCTCATTGATAGGCCCATAATGGAAGTATATAATAGGAGAGGGAAAAGAGGGGGTGGGGTAATAGAAAAAGGGATAAATGGACCTCAAAAACAAGGCCTGCTTGTGTGTGAAAGAAGAAAGAATCGAGTGGACCATGTGTCACCAGCAGAAGTAGAAAAGGAAGAAAGAGGTGGGCATAACAGAACAAACTGCTGGCAGAAGAGTCAGGGGAGAGATACAAGAATCAGGCAGGACTATAGAGGATATTTGGAGGGGGTAAAATCGAAAAAAGAACGAATCATACTTGGAGAAAGGTTATGGTGGCCAGGGTGAGAAGAAATTCTTCCTCAGGAAAGAAAGGGCATTCGAGTTGTTTTCCTATTTACCATTCTGCAAGGGAGCTTTGCTACATTCATAGTGTTATGTCTTAAATTTTTCCAATTACACACTGTAGCAGTTAATTTTTCTCTGTTTTGAGTTACGTTTCAGTATAATTCCTATTTTGTTCTTAATCAAATTCTGGTGCCTATCACTCATTTATCTAGAAATTTACAGTCAACTACTCTTAACATGTCTCACATAGCAGATTATCAGTCAAGCTATCATATTATTCCCTACCAATCACATTTCTTGATAGTTTAGAATGATCTAGAACTAGAACACAAGCCAATAATAATAAAAAAGAATACAAAAGGAATAAAAAAACAGAAGATTTGTATAAATCAAAATCATAACATACTTCATCTTCACGCCCTTGAAGTCTGCGTTTCTTCTGCTTCTGCAATTGTCTTCCCCTCTCAACTTCATTCAATAGTTGCAGATCTGCATCTGCATTAGCCATTCGTTCAGCTCTTGCTTCAGATCCTACTCCCTTTTTCTTCAAGGACAACTTTTCCACCTTTGGTTGATCCTCATCCACACTTACAGCATTGGACCTGACAAGAAGACATCAATCAATTTAATGAAGTTAAGACAGTAATTACAAACTGCTTGGACAATCGTAAAAGCCACAAAACAAGCTTGCATATGTAGAAAAACCAAGGAAGCAAATATCATTGCACAGGAACAGTTCCTTATGTGAGCTAAATGAGATATGCAACCAAACAAAACCATCTAATTGCCTCTAGCTTGGGTCCTCAGCAACAAGTTCAAATAGCTTTCTTCCCAACTATGCTAGTAGGGAAACATGGAGTACGTACAACATTCAAAAGATCATTCTTGTTTCACAGCCATATTATACAATTCAAAAGAGCTAAATTTGTTTTTCATCATATTATAATATAAACCAACATTCAAATATCCACATTGACACTTTTGTGACAACAGCTAAAAAAGATTCAAATTCTAAATGTGAAAGCCATAACAGAATTTCAGATATCAATATTTTTACCTGGTTGCTGACGTATCATGGTTCTCTGGACTGGACCTTCCTGCATATTAAGAATTTAAAATGATAAGGTGAGCCTTAATACCAAAAATATATTGAATAAAATATATATATATATATATATATATATAAGAAAGGGATATCATAGGCTGTTCAAATGAATCAACAGTTAAAATGTTGGTATAGTAAGCATAATGATTACAGCATTCACAAATAAGACAAACTTCTGCTAGATTTATAAATTTACAGACTAAATCCCGCTAATCCTCAATTCATTACCATTAAAATTAAACTTAGTTCATCATTACATGTTGTCATTTTCATTTGCTCTTGTAACTACAAAGTGCAGTAAACATTCCAGTAGAATATTAAGAAAGCAAAAAGAAACTTTATAATTTATATTGAACCTAAAGATTCAATATACTAGCAGTTGCAGGCGTCTCAACTAATTGTTCATACAGTAGCATCACATCCTCTAACCATTTTGTCCTTTGTTACAACTAACATTTTTATGTCATACACGTATCATTATTTGATTCCATTTGACAGGTGCCAGATGTCATTTAAATTTTCAATGAATTGATTCTACCACACCCTGTGCCTTTCACAATTTTCTAATTCTATTTTCAGAATGTTTACTATTACTACATGCTTCTTGTGCCCCTACTGGTGCAACAAGCATTACATAAGAGAGAGAGTTTAATTTCACAATGTTGATACTTCAAAAGTACCTCATTCCTATGTTTAGTTTTCAAATTTACAGATGGGATTAGGAAGTAGGAACTGGCCTCAATAATTTCTAAAAGATTTATCTTCTGTTGGGGATGTAGAGGGAATAAACAAGACAACCTGACAGTGACTCTGATAGCACAATGTCACAGTTATAAGATCATTGAAACTTGCATAGGTAGTAGAACCAGAAACATTTCCTAGATCAGAGGTTGAGATGTTACAAACTACAATATATAATATTGAAGACAATTTGAGGTACCATTTTGCAACTTTGGCTTGGGAGGGAGATCACCCAAGTCCTTCCGCTTTTTGAGTATTTGCATGCGCATTCTTGCATCAAAATCAGCTTCATCCTCATCACTGAAATCAAGAGGAGTCATGTTCCCAACTTCTGAATCTTTTTGAGGCTCTTCTTTCTTTGAGTTAAGTGCATCCCTCACAGATAACTGCATATCTCTTCTTGATGAACTCTGCAAAAAGAAATACACACAATCTTAGTGTGGCCGTTTGATGTGACACTTGTGCTGTTAGTTTTCATTGAATTATGAACTTTCAGGGTGAAATTATCAAAAGACTGGGTAATACTGGGACTCTTGGAGCTGTGAGCCAAAAGCAACCACCACAAATTATTAACAGATAAAGTACTAAAAATTGCAAATAATACATACAAGGTGTCAAGTAAGAGTTCTACGTGAGAATCAGAAGAAATACTAGGCCCTATTACCAGTTCATTATTAAGAGTTTCTTCCTTTAGAAGACGAGGATCATTCAAGACATCATGGCTGCTCTTAATCTTTTGCTTCACCGATGCCAATTCTTTTTCCTCTCCTTCAGCTTCTTCACCAAATGAAAGCAAGTTCAATTTTCTGTAATTTAAATTTATTAAAAAATAAGTATCATGCTTCTTGGAGAGTAAACATTTTGTTGCATTGAATTATAAGAACATTTTTCTTTTCTATGAGGTTGAACATACTTTACGCCTTTCTTCCCTGACTCTTTATTTTTAGTATCAGCTTTAGCTTCAATCTGAGTTTTTTTAAGTGTTCTCGGAACAATATCTTCAAATGGATTCCATAACACCTATAACAAGCATATTAAGATGTTAGGGAGGTTAAATTCTCCATTCACTGGACACAAACTTCAATGATCTTTTAGCAATGTCAATCAAAAGTACAACGAACCTCAACTGATAATATCTTTGGCGGATCTAAAGGCCAGTCATTCTTATCGGTTTCAAGTTCACCCAGTCTCAAAAGATTATACATTGTATCTCCTGTCACCTGAAGTCAAATAACAGAGAGAACAATCAATGCATCCATAACAAATTGCAAAATGAATAGTTTTGGTACAACATAACTGTATTTAGATTCTTTAGGGACTGTTAGAAAATTATTTATGTTTCCGAAGTTAATTATAAAAGTACCATTTACTTTTCTTTTCACTTTACTTTCTATTTTCAAAATTATAGAAAACAATAAAGAAAACTTACTATGGTTTTTAATTTTTATTTTTTATTTTCACTGTTTCTAATACAAATCTTTGAAAACAAGAATTAAAGCGAAAGCAATGTAACAAAGTTCTATAATTAAAAGTTAAAATAGAAAACGATAACAAAATTCATTTCTAGAACCAAACAAATCTTACTTTTCCAAAAATGGTATGCTTGCGATCAAGCCAGTCACAACGGTCGAGAGTGATGAAAAACTGACTTCCATTGGAATTCAAAGATCCAGCATTGGCCATTGCAACTATTCCTCTGTGCTTGAATTTCAGACGGGAATGAAACTCATCAGCAAAAACACCACCATAAATGCTTTCTCCTCCTACAACAACAACAGCAACCACAAATCACATTAATCAGCTAGCAACTACAGAACAGAAAAAATATAATTAGTGTGTTTAGTTTCAGAGAAGTATCAAAGTTGATTTTGCCTCCCGTTAGACATTATTTCAGTAAAAATAATGTCCTCTGTGTGTTTCGGTGAGCCTTCGCAAAATCTTTTTTGAACTAAATTAATTTAGCAAAATAGATTCTGATTAGAATTAGTTTTGAAAAGAAGTGATTTATGGTTGAGTGTTTTTATGCGAACATTTACCTAAACTCATGTTAGCCAATATTTCAACGTGATGCTGGATGACTCAACATGAAACCAAACACACTATGAGGTGAAACTGATTTTGCCCCCAAACCTCAGTTTCACCAAATAGCTTTTGTGTTAGATCGAAAAATTTACACTAAGTTTTACGTCACACTTGCATTCAGAATAAAAACACATCCAAATATAAATTAATCCACTTCAACAAATTCATTCAAAATCAATTGCGCAAACACTCACTCAAACGGACACTTAGTTTCAATTTTGAGATAGGATACGGAAATATGAAAGAGGAATGAGGGTGAATTAGAGCGCGTGGGACGCACCGGTGCCGGAGGCGGTGGGGTCGCCACCTTGGACGAGGAAGTCCTTGATGATGCGATGGAAGATGGTGTTGTCGTAGTAGTTTTCGAGGCAGAGCTGCACGAAGTTCCTAACGGCTTTGGGAGCCTCCTTGGGCCATAGCTCAATGTCCAAGGGGCCGCGCGTGGTGTTCACGACCACTTTCCCCTTCGTCGGAGGTTCTAGAACGTACACCGACGACATCTTCTTCTGTTCCCGATCGCTTCGCCACCACTCTCTGTCAGGGTTTTCTTTCAGAACGGTTCGTCCCCCTCTCTGATATGCAGTAAGCACTCAAAATTCTCTTTTCTTATATTTAATAAAAAAATACATATATATGTCTTTTTTGCTTGAAATTTGGTAAGTTTCTTTTTTATTCCTTTAAAATTAAAATTAATCATTATTTTAATTCTGTAATTTTAAAAAACTTTATTTTAATAGAGTGTTGGATGATAAAAGTATAAAATTAAAATAAATTATTATATAAACGATTTGTAATTAATATTTAATGATATTATAACAGAAGAATTAAAATATTTTTAAATTACAAGAATTAAAAAATAATTTTAAATTTAAAAACTAAAAATAAATTTATTATAATTTTAAGAATTAAAAAACATATTTTTTTTAAAAAAATTCTTGACTGAAATATAAATATGAGTTCTTAACTTATATTAGGGACTCGAGACAGCTGTTTAAATTGAAAAAAAAAATATAAATTATTGATAACTAAAGAAACAATTAAGATTGTATTAAAAGTTGTATTTTAGATTTTTTCTATAAAATACAAAATATTTTATTTATACATATAATTATTAAAATATTTTTTATTTTATAAAATTATTTTAAAGTT
>JAMLFT010005383.1:0-17666 GCA_026544285.1 Pachyrhizus erosus | reverse complement strand
AACATTACAAATTAAAATAAAAATATTAAATATATATTTTATATTATTTATTATCTTTTATTTTAAAATCAACAAAAAAAAAAAAAAAAGTCAACTATGCTATCAAGCTTCTGTCCTTTTTAAGGCTCCAAATTTGTCGTAGGCATCATCCAATGCGGACGAGAAAGACTTCCTAACATGTAATCACAATAACAATTATAAAAAAAAAAAAAAAAAAAAAAAAAGACCTTCTAACATTATATTAACAACCGTTAAAAATGGATGACTTTCAATTTTAAACGGGTTTTTTAAAGTAATATTTTAAAACTAATTTCAGACATCATTATCTTAAATATTAAAGGATATTTTATTTAATATTGTTGATACATTAAATGTCATGCTATTAATATAAACTTTATTTTTTATATTATGTTTTTTAATAACTACCCTTCAAACAGCTATTAACAAAATTATTTTTAAAATATGCATGCAAATCATTTAAAAAATGAGTGACATGTCTTTCTGTTTTAAAATATTAGTCTTTAAATATCCTTAATTAAAAAAACATACTAATATTATCTTAATAAATAATACGTGATTTAGCACATTCTGTCATAAAAAAAAAGTAACACTTAATTTAATATATTTTATTTTTAACATCTTTTTTTAAACGATATATATTCTCTCTCCATCGAAAATATTTCAACTTAAGTGGAATAAAATCAATATAAATTATAAAATTCTCTTTTTAAATGCATATATGAGATTCGAGACCAATAATAATTTATATCCTTTATAACATGCTCTAAATTATTGAATATATTTTATTAAGTAAAGTAAAATGAAACATAAGAACAAATTATTTAATAACATTTATGTAAAATTCATTAAATAATAAAATCTAACATTAATATTTCTTACAATATAAAAGATAAAATAAAAATTATAATATTTAAAACATTAATAATTTATAATTTTTTTGTTGTTTAACATATTTTTTCATCTTAATAATACTTTTTGTATTTTGTTTTTGAAAAAATATAATTACATTTGATGAAATTGTTAATCACCTTGTTAATTTAAACTTCACCTTGAAAGTTTTTTATATTTCATTTTATTTCTTATTTATTATTTTCTATTACTTCATATTTCTCTTGAATTGTAAAAAGTGAAATTACAAGAGGAAGTCGCTCACCATGTATTAGTGGAGATCATCACCATGCTAAATAAGGATGAGACATACAACTTTGCAACATATCATCATCATGTATTATAGCAACCACTTATCTCATGCACGACAACAATTATGTACAATGTTGTCGTTACATAATGATACCCTTTCGTAAGTATACAAAATCGTCGAGTAATAATTTACTGTTCGTCTACAAGGAGCATGTATTTAACTTTCCAACTATTATAATTTAATAAAATTTAAACAATCAAACATAACAATATTCAAAATTTGAGATTAAAGTATAATAATTTTTGCAAAAAAAAATAATTATAAATAAGCAAAGATTAAAATAGGATAGATCAATACAAGAGAAACTTTTAAGATTGAAGGTTTTGCACAATGATTCCAAATTACTTAATTGACTAACTTATTGTTCTATTTAGTTCTCTTTAAAGGTGAATAAACTTAAGATAATCTACATCATCTTTCAAATATGAAGGTATGTCTAAACAAATTTACCCATATTTTGTGGTAGCTATTTTAATTAAATCACTTATGCTTTGTGTCAATTTGTTAAATCCTCAAAGGATTAAACATACTTTTGAGCTTCAATCTAAGCTTTTATCAAGGATTTCCAACAATTAGGTTCGCCTTTCAGTTCTTCTCCAGTTTTATAAAATTATGAGAAACATAAAGAAGTGTTTTGCATGTATAAATTAACAAAGATGAAGATCAAGAAAGGAACACAAATAAGTGAAAATTAAAATTCAATTAAAACAAGCAAGTTTTTAAGGGCTAAGCCCCAATCCTAGAAGACAGGGTTACACTCACACGTCATCATGATAAAACCCCTAAAAATTAAATAAAGAAAAGACAAACCAAACAATTTGAGAGGAAGATGATTTAATCCTATATTGTAACCAAAAAGTTTCGTTTAGAATTTTTTTTTTCCACTCCTAAAAAAGTATGTTTTATGTTGCACAATCAAATATATGATATGATTACACACTGTTATATAATCAGATATATGATATGATTGCATAAACATCTTGTCTCATTGTCAAATATTCTCTTGTCTAATTTCTAACAATATAATGTAATTTTCTCTCAATATTATGTAATGAATAAATACTACTTATATATATCTATATATATTCCTTTTATGATTGAATAAAATACAGTCAATTATACAATCATTTACTTTCATGGTATCAATATCATTTTTTTTTTCGCTTACGCTACATTATGACCAATGATAATGTCACATCTTCTTCCTCTAGCAACCTTGATATGGAGAGCCCCTATAAATATTATTAGGTAAAGTCTTGTGACTAATATCCTTACTAGTCTCACCAATTACAAATTATGGGCTCCTGCCATGACAATGAATTTAAAGGATACCACTTCTCATGTTTCTTTTTTCGCATAATTAACACCTTGTAATCGTCCCCGATGTACACATTGTAGCATCCTTGGTCACACTTAAGATAAATGTTATAAGTTTCGTGCATATTCATTGAAACATTGTTATTACAGCAAAGGTTACATTCATGGGCAACCTTCTACATTATCCACTCATGTTGTTGCTACTTAGTCCACTGATATGACAAAAGATCCTATATCAACAAAATCATTGTAGGAGCTTCTACAACTATTACGAGAGGTAAATCAACCTAAAGACATTCTTGCATGTCAATCTCTAGCTCTTTATTCTTTCCTTTGCATGCCTAATAAATTGGTCATCGATACTGGAGCAACAAATCATGTTTCTTTCACTCTTTCTTCCTTTAATCAACAACCTAATTCTTCTCCTATCTACACTATTATTTGTGTACCTAATGGTCATTCAGTTCCCATTCATGGCATTGGTAATGTACAACTTACATCACACATGATTCTTACTGATGTATTATTTGTACCTTTTTCAAATTCAATCTTTTATATGTGTCAAAACTTACATAAACTTCTAACTATAATGTCCTCTTTTATCCTAATCATTGTATATTTTAGGATTGTTTGACGAAGGAGATTGGATAGGGTCATAAACAAGATGAACCATACTTCCTTGAAGCCTCTACCACTGTTACTACCTTTCTCACCACCTCATCCACCACTTGGCATGATCGTTTCTGTTATCCTTCACCAAGTGTCCTCAAGTGTTTAGCTCCTATTCTTGGTTTCAATAAAGAGTTTAATGACTATTATGAAATTTGTCATTTGTCAAAACAAATCGTCTTTCTTTTCCTTTACATATGTCATCTAGTAACTCTTTATTTGATTTAATTTATATTGATGTTTGGGGAAAATAAACTACACCTACTAGAATTGATCATTGCTATTTTTTAACTATTGTTGATGATTTTTCCTGAGTTACTTGAACTTATCTCACAAAATATAAGTCTGATGCATATTTTTTGTTTGTCCATTTCTTGGCTTATGTTCGCAATCATTTTAATAGTTATGTCAAAACTGTCCAATATGATAATGGTAATGAATTCACCAACCATTCATATCAGAAACTTCTTTATAACTCTAACATTTTATAGCAATTTAGTTATCCTGGTACTCCCCAACAAAATGGCATAGCCAAACGTAAGCACCGGCATCTTCTTAATGTTGCTAGAGTTCTTCGTTTTCAAGCTAGCCTTCCACTTTCTTTTTGGGGGGATTGCATTTTCACTGCTACTCATCTCATCAACCGCATCCCATCCACTTATGAAAAACTTTATGGTCACTCACCTGATTTCTCTCATCTATGTATATTTGGTTGTTTATGTTATGCATCCACTTCTCATAACCATCCAAACAAGTTTGAACCTAGAGATAGATGATGCATTTTTATAGGACACTCTGCTGGTAAAAAAGCCTATCAATTGTATGATCTTAAACATCATCAATTTTTCATTAGTCGAGATGTCATTTTTCATAAAACAATATTTTCCTTTAAAATTGATAAGAATTTAAATGACCTATACACATACCAAACCCCCCTTCCTTTACCTATTTCTAATCAAGCATCCATTAACCCCCTAAACATTACACTTATTAATAACCCTCCTCAATCTTCTTCCACTATAGATGTTTCTAACCTTTCCACACCAACTATGTCAACTATTCCTCAACCTACACCTACTCCTACACTAGTTATGGTACCTAACCCACAACCACGACGTTCTCAATGAGTTATAAAACCTCCAGTTCACCTTGTTGATTATTCATGCAATATAGTCTTTGTTCAATCTTCTTCATCGTCTATAGTACACAATATTATATCTCTCACTATCTTTGTTCACATGCATATTCACAAACTCGTCTTCATTTTATTAATTCTATTTTCAAACACATTGAACCCACCTCATACATTGTTGCTTACAAAGATCCCAATTGAAGAAAGGTTATGGCAGACAAAATAAAGGCTAACAACACCTAGACTTTGACTGCTTTGTCTCCCAGAAAAATAGTCATAGGTTGTAAATGGGTACACCGCATTAAATATAATTTTGATGGTTCCATTGACAAGTATAAAGCACATTTGGTAGCTAAAGGTTACTCACAACTTGAAGGTTTTGATTTTACTAATGTTTTTGCTCTAATTACCAAATTAGTTATTATAAGGGTTGTTCTCAACATTACAACAATTAAGCAATGGCCAACTCATCAAATGGATATTTCCAATGTTTTTTTATATGGCCATTTACAAGAAGAGGTTTATATGCAACTTCCTCCTAGATTTCGAAGAAAGGGGGAGAATCTAGTTTGTCGCCTCAATAAGTCACTTTATGGATTAAAACAAGTCCCCCGCACTTGATTTACTACTTTTTCAAATGCATTACTTGAGGCTGGTTTTCCTAAATTTAAAGCTGATTAGTCCATGTTCATTTTTACTCATGACTCTCATCTCATCATTTTACTTTTTTATGTTAATGATATTGTAATTACAGGAGACGGTCTATTGGTTATTCCACTTCTCGAGCAATATCTCTCTACTCAATTCAACATAAAAGATTTAAGACCGTTGAAATATTTCTTGGGCATCAAACTTGCACGCTCTAAGGCTAGAATTTTTCTCAATCAGCGAAAATATGCACTCAAAATATTGCAAGACACTAACCTTCTTGCTAGTAAACCAGCTACAACTCTATTGGATTACAATCACACTCTAGATGCTGATGTTAGTGAACTCTTATTTGACCTTGTTCCATATAGACGGTTGATTGGTAGACTTTTATACCTTACTATCACTTGTTCGAACATCACTTATGCAGTGAACTTATTGTCACAATTTATGTCTTCTCCTTAAGACCCACATTGACAAGCAGCATTTAGAGTAGTAAGATACATCAAATTTGCTCTTAACTATGGCATCTTACTCTCATCCCACTCTTCTCTACGACTACATGCTTATTGTGATGCAAATTGGTCTACATGCCCTACGTCTAGAAGATCAACCTCTGGTTATTGTCTTTTTTGGGACCAAGTCTCCTTTCTTAGGGAACCAAGAAGTAATCCACAATTTCACGTTCCTCTACTGAAGCTGAATATCAGTCAATGGCCAATGTTGTTAGTAAAATCACATGGTTCCAAACCCTTCTTCTTGAATTGGGCATTCCACAAGATCCTGCAACTTTATCTTCTGACAATCAAGTTGTCCTCCATATAGCAAGCAATCCTGTTTTTCATGAAATAACCAAATATGTTGAAATTGATTGTCATTTTGTTCAAGAAAAATTAAAGAAGATAGTGTTCAAACCACTTTTATTCCCTCCAACCAACAACTAGCAGATATCTTCACCAAGACACCTCTTCCAACTCCATATACTCAATTGATTTCCAAGCTCATGTACCTTCCTGGTCCTTGAGCTTGAGGGAGAGTGTTGCATAATCAGAGATATGATATAATTCACATTATTGCATAATCAGAGATATGATATGATTGTACAATCATCTTGTTTCATTGTCAAATATTCTATTACCTAATTTTTAGCAATATAACGTAATCTTCTCCCAATATCATGTAATGAACAAATATATATATATATTCTTTTTATGATTGAATAAAATATAGTCAATTATACAATTATTTACTTTCATTTTAAACCTACACAAGTCATGAATTAGAGTCCAATAAAAAAATAAAAGTTAAAAACTTGCAAATAGAAATTACAATGTATCCACACCGATGTGACTACATCCATAAACGTAGAAAAAGATAGTTGAAAAGAAATTGCATTAGGATTTTGTCTACAATAGTGTGATCAAGCTACAAAAACATGTGGAAGGCACTAAAAAAGAAATTGTATCAAGAGATAATGTGGCAAAGGCCACATAAGTGTGGGAGAGATGTTGAAAGATAAATTGCATTAAGAGTTTGTCCTCAACAATGTGACCAAGTACATAAGAACGTAAAGGAGATGTTATAATAGTGAATGCATTAGAGATTTGCCTACATTACTATGGGGATTTGCCACATCCAAGTTTTCAAAGAGAACTAAATGAAGCAATGGGTTAGTCAAATGGTTTTCATGCCAAGATAGCTTCCCTACTTTTTCATGAAGAATTTCATGCCTTTGAAACTTTTTAAAGTCTTTATATGAGGCGATCAACTCTTCCAACTTGGTTTTGAAGCCAAGATTATTCGTGTAATTGTTTCTTACAACCAAAAACACACCAAAAAGTGTAACAACATCCTAGAAGGGAAAACGAGAGATTATACATGAAACTAAGCCTAAATAACTATAGGATGCATACACATTAATGATTAAAATTAAGTAAAAGATAGTATGAAATACAACACATCACATAATGTGTAAGATCATTTTCATTGTAGGAAACTCAATGTGGACCCTTATCCGCACAAAATATGACAATGATCTCCATTTAACATATGTTGAGGGACTTCACATGTAATTTCACTCTATCTTGTTTAAGTATGATCCTAAGTTGAAAAAATAGTGGATAGGAAACAAATATGATTTCAAAAGCCTATAATGTAAGTTTTAAAACTGATTTGATGTTCTAATTAGAAAAATTTCCTTGAGTTCTAAAGCTTTTTCAAACATTCAAAGTAAAAATAGTAGTTGTAAGTAACACAAAATGAAGACACAATGGATATAACAAAGATTATTCCATGTGTGTATCATAAAGACACTTTAAAATGTCAACTAAAACATTTTGTTAAGAGAAAACATTAATTAATGTTTAGTTTAAGATGAAAGATTAAATATAAATTAAAAGATTTATTTTTTTGTTGGATCAAAGGACTAAAATATAAGCTCACATGCTAAATTCAAGGATTAATGTGACAATAAATGTCAAATTTTAGAATTAATTGTATATTTGAATGAACATTAATAAAACTAAATTTACAAAACTAATTTGAATAAAATTAATTTTAAAATGATGTAATTTATATATATTTTTATTATAAAAACAAACTATTAATAAAACATAATACATTTTTTTTTATTCAACACAAAACAATAACCTAACATTGTTTCAATTTAGAATTAATTCCTCTACGTGAAAGTAAACATGTAAATATCTATCTAAAATCATATTAATTAATATTTTAATATGATTCTAAAAAATTTAACGTGAAACAAAACACTCGTTAAATTGAAAGATTTACATACTTTCATATAACAACTCTTTAAAATAATCTTATAAATTTTATAGACATTGTATTGAAAAAAAAAATGTCTCAAAATAAATGTTATTTATAACTTCTATTTATAATCCTAATAATATTAATAACGTATAATAAAAATTATAAATAAATTAATGATAACAAAATTAATTGTATAAAATTATTATTCTTGTCTATTTATTAATTTTTTTAATATAAATAAAAATAATCTTAAACTACACTTATTAGAAAAAATATATATTACATCACATAAAATACTATCAAATGTAGATCAACTCAAGCGCATGTTGTTTCAGCTTACCAAAGGTTTTAAATTTGAGTCTTTAATAAAAAAAAATACATGTAATTTAACAAAAAAACACAACATAAAATATTTTACTAAAATTAACATAGAACTAATTTAAAACTGTACTGTGAGAAAGTTTTATCCTTGCTTTGAACTAAAACTAAATCTAAAATTTAAAAGAGGACAGTAAGAAAGAACACGTACTGTAATCTGGCTCTAAAATTCATCCAAGTAATTTGCATATTTTACAAAATACAAATTACAATACAATTAATAGACAAATTTAATCTAACCCTGCATGAATTGACCCGGGATAGCTCATTTTTTAACAAATAAAATAATAATAATAATAATAATAATAATAATAATAATAATAATCAAACTCCACTACTTTCTTATCATCATTTCCCTAATAACTAAAAAAAACTCACCGAAAATCAATAATTAGGGTAAAAAATACAAACCCAAAAAAGTAGTTAGTGATTTGAGGTGGAGGAAAATAGGAAACCGAGTCAACTAAATATATTAGCAAATTGGCTCATCCCGGAGTAACGGCCACGATTCTCCTACATCCACGTGGCAGCGCCTCTGGAAATCCTCTAGAGTGGATAACCCGGGAACGGGTACGGGTCGGGCCACGACCCGAAGAAGCTCTTCGAAGAGAGACTCGTCGCAAGGTATAGCGAGAGGACCGTGGTTGCAGAAACCATACTCCTCTTCGGCTTTCACCAGAAGCATCTTGAAAATCGGGTGGTTCAGGTACGTCGCGCGCACGATGAACCTTCTCCCGCTGGGCCCCACACACACAGCCACGTGTCCCGCCGGAACGTCCGATGCCACCAGCCGCGCCTTCCTCCGCCACCGAAGAAGCATTTGCCGCACCCGCACAATGCGCCGGATTTTGCTGCAGTTTCCCGTCGACGCCGACATTATCAGAAGACTATGGAATAAGGAACAGACTCAACAGAGTGAGTTCGGTTTTGAAAATGTGAACGGTTGGGTAGGTAGATGGAGTGGAAGAAGTGAAGCGGCGCGTGGCGCTATATATGGTTTGGGGAATGGGAAATGCCGCTGGAGTTTTAGATAATTACGAGATTGTGCCTGCTGCCTCAATCGTAGTCAAGCCCATGTGGAACCCAGTGGGATGACTCATGTGGGCTTGGCCTTAGCCCACCACCCTTGCTTCTCTTTTTCTTTCTTTCTTATCGTGCATTGCAATTTTTCTATGCATTGTACTAGGTCTCCTTTTAGAAAGCTAAAATAAAATCTCCACTTTTTATCCTCAACAGCTGGTTTCTCTGTTGTCATAAAGCTTTTATTTTTTTCAATTTTCATATTTTTTTCACTTATAAGCTATCTTCTACGGGAAATAATTATACCATAAGACTATTATAGACAACAAATTTTTTCTTTTAATATTTAGAGTATGTGTATAGTTAAAATTATCAATTAAGCTAAAATAATTCATGTGTTGATGATATTTTTTATTTACTTTAAACTGTTAAAGTGAACAGAGTGGTAATATGAATTATAATGAATGTGATGAGATGATTCGGAAACGATTTTTTATCCGTGATGCTTCGGAAGACAATGCACTTGGTGTCAACAATCAAAAAAATTCATGGGAATTTGGATCCATCTATAGTGCAGCAACTGTAAGATGTGGGAGTTGAATTAATGTTTAAGAGACCAGTCCATGATACAGGTTTGACTCACAACTTGACAACCACATCACCGCATGTTAATAAAATTTAATAAAATTATCGATTATTATAACTTAGTTATCACTAGAATCTAGAAAGGTAAGAAAGTGCCTCTTACTAAATTCATATAGTATTTTTTTAATAAAAGAAATCACAGAAATGGAGATGTTGTGAATCAAAAACAATTTTTATGTTCAAGTTGGAATAAGAAGTAAGAATAACTAAGGCGTAACTTTGTTTGTAGGTTATGTTACTAAACAGGCTCACGTTACATGTGCTTGCCTCAATTAATTATTATGTTTCCTCATATCTAACATTGAGATTATGGGAACTCAAAACTTGATCTTTGTCTTTGAACTGCATTAGATCCCAACTACACAACCCTGTTGCAAATTTGTACTATAGCTTTCATTATCCTGCTAATTAGATATATATTTTGCGAACACCGTCGTCAATTACTGCCAATCAAGGACACAAAAATGGGAGTGCATGCAAATCGTTATAATTACATGAATAATGAGAGAAAAAAAAAAAAAAAAATAGCGCCTTTGGCTTCGGTGGACATCGACCAACAAGAAAAATCATTTTGCTTTGAGTTGATTAACTACACAAATTGTTTGCTTGTGCAACCATGATTTGATTCCAAAATGAGATAATAGGAGGGAACTTTGGTGTAATATAAAGTATGTTTCTAACCAACAAAATATTATAATTAACTACAACTCATAAAACATAAAACGAAAAGAAAAATGATAGCGGGCAAAAGAAGACATAAAATATGAATGTGGTGAGATTCGGTGATAGCACTCAAGTCAAATCAAATTAGTAGTTCTAGTTATTTATTTGTAAAATAAACAGAGGATTGTGAAGAAACAGACAAACATGGAGGGACAAAATCAACTGCATTTCGTTTTGTAATGTTTCATTTTCTTAATCCCATGATTTTCCTGTCCCCCAGAATCATTTTAACAAAGCAAACCTGATTAGAATACATGCATAACTGATGACTTTCAAATATATGCTGGCCCCTGCATCAACAATAAACAGAAAAAATTAAGGGGCAACAGTGGAGAGAGAAAATTAACGGTTTTGCATTTTCTTTTCAAGCATCACAAATATGTGATAGGATCCAAATTCTTCTTAAATTTCTGCCCTTTTCCATGCACATACATATATATTTGGAGTTAAATTTTAGCAATGTCAGCCCATTTTGGTTTGAGTAAACCCATTTAGATTTCTTGAAGTTCCTGTGTTGTTCACTGCATAGAGCAATTCTTTCTCCAAAAACATTCTTGGGCTTCTAATGTCAAGAAAAATCATGGGCTTGTTTACCAAAAGCAAGAAGTATGGCTTCTCGGGCAGCATAATAAATAGAGATTCGCAGTGATTTGTTTTGGGCACTATCAATTCCTTTTCGGCACTTACTATTTGCATCCTCCCTTTTCCTAAGCACACCCCCTTCTTTCTCTATTTTTTATTATTGATTATACACTTTTAAAGTTAGTTTTACACCTCAAATTCTATTAAACTCTTACACCCCTTCCTTTTACCGAATACTCCATTAATTGGAATATCCATCTCTTTAGACATTTGACTAACATGATATTTCATGTTCACATATAAATAAAATTAAAAACTAAATAAAATTGTGAAGACATAAAATAAAATATAACAGCATCAAAAATACCTTTTTGCAATACCATGTACTAAATTTAGAAAGACATTTAAATATAAGAAAAAAAAAATAATTCAAATAATAACAAACATAAAGAGTGCAAAAATAGAATTTGAAATTGTATATGTAATAATAAAAATATAAAAAAGAAAAAGGAGTATATTTAGCAAACAAAGGGTGTAAATAGTGAGTTTCAAATATTGTTTTGAAGTAACTTTGACCTAATGCTTTGAAGCACATTAAATCCATTCAATATTTCACAAAGAAATTATACCATTTTTGAAACTTTGAAGGATGTCCTTGCTCATGCTTAACTTCAATTCAGTTTTAATATATGCAAGATCATAAAATGATGAGATACATCTTTCCATTACCTATCTTTTATTCAAACAAACAATTCATGAAAGGAAATATTTATTGCAAAGTTGTGGAGTTTGTGAATAAATTTAAACATGATTTGACATTTATTCAGTAGAAATTTATTGGAGGACACCACATTCAGAGTAACGCATAGAAGTATAACATTGATCAATTTTAACTATCAAACCTCGATAATATTTGACAAGCTAAGGCATTTCAGTTGTATTAAGCTGACAAGTGTAGAGAAAACTAACTACACAAAACAACAAGAAAACACGTTGATAAAATTACTTTTTGTAGTAAATATAGACTCTGTTGTCACCCTAAATACAAGTTTAAGGTTCAGCAATAATAACATAAGAACTCTTAAAACTCAAGCTTGAACACAAGGCCAGGTTTGGTGTCATATATAGATAGAGTATTTTACTCTTTCATGTATTTGAAAATATAAGGTTGAGGATATAGTTACATAGACTTATAGGGTAGTATTATCTTTTGCACTTGACCTTTGTATAAGGATTAGGTATCTCTTGTACCTTGTATTCTTTCTCTCTCTCTTTATATGTATATATTATTTTCTTTGGTATATTAAAAAAAAAATCAATAGTACAAATTATGGAAACTACAAATTTTCATTTTAAGTGGTGCATAGAAGCACAACACCAATATTTGGAAAACAAATGCAATTTAGTGTTGTTTAGCCCATAAACAAATGTAGAGAAAACTAATGATCGTTCAACAGACAGGTAAATGTTTGATATTTTGAACAACTACTATTTAACATTCAACAATTTTGATATTTTGAACAACTACCATTTAACATTCAACAATAACAAAGCAACACAGAAACTCTTGAAACTCGAGTTTAAAAGAGAAATTTGACATGTCATGATATGTGGGGATGAAGTATCTCACTCACTGAACCATATAAATTATGGAAACCATACATTTTATGCTTGCTAAAAAAACTTAATTACAAATTTTTCCCTAAAATTTGTTTTTGTAGTAAATTTTGCTCCTATTTAATTTTTTAGCACATTTTCACTTTTCTTTAATTGTCTACTAAATTCGTTTATTGATTTTCTTCCATTTTGTCCTCGTATTTTCATAATATTAAAAAATGTGTTCTATATTTTTACAATATCACATATTTTGTCTTCACATTTTTTTGGTCAACTAACTAATTTAACATACAATTGAATCAATGTAAAACATTGTCACTTTTTGAAACTTTGTATAAAATTCAAAAAAGTTAATAATAAGGACAAAATTTACAACAAAATCAAACTTTGAAGACAAAATATATTTAAGCCTTAAAGAAATCGAAGACTTCTCATAGGAATATATTATACAGTGTCAAACCAAACATGACGTAAAATGTATTGTAATATATTATGAAGAATCACCCACTTATAAAATTAAACTATCATATTTATTAAGTTTTCATTAACACTTCATTTGTATAATCCAAGAATTTGGAATAAAAGAAATAAAGTGGAAAAAATAGAGAATAGGGGGAGATTTTAGTGAAAATATGCGTTGTTGAAATTAATGAAAATAAGAAAAGAAAAATAAAATAAATTTTTTTACTTGCTTTGTTAGATTAATAATGTAAAAATAATGGATAAATTGATGAAAAAGACAAATTTATTCATTTAGCTTTATAGTTGTAAACATTTTATTCAAGCTTTGAGTTTTGATACTTAAAAGTGCAAGTAAACAAACAAATATTTGGTTGTGATTTTGTTCGAATTGAACTCTATCATCACCTCCTTCCTCCCATTTTTAAATTACTTTTCTCTTTCTCTCTCTAATTTAACTCTCATGAACGTAAGTTTTGAGTCATGAGTTCTACAAATTGATCCCTTTATCAATGCGACTCTATTTGGAACTAAGAGAATCAACAAAAAAGCTAAATATGAGAAAACACTTGAGAATGAATTTTATTTTTGGTATATCTCTCATTATTATTTTCATCTCCATTTCAATTTCAGTTAGGGAAGGCAAAGAACCTTAACCTTTTAGGTATCCACCTGAACCCATCCCAACATAGACAAAAAAAAATAGTTGTTTTGGTCAAGTATAGGTATTATCCAAATTTTATAAATAGAGATGGAGGCACGAATTATCTAAATATCCCTATGCTTGTACTTGTCCATTGAATTTTATTTTTTTTTGTAATTTTTTTTATTACAATACGCACAAAAATACATATACATATATAAAATAATAGTAATAATAAAATAGCAAACTCAAAATTACATATTTAATAAAAAATGTAATTTAATTCTTACATCTTTATTTTAATTCTCTTGATATTTATTATTTTTATACATTATGTGAATTAAAATATAATTAATAACTTAACATATAATTTTTAAAAAATATATAAATAAAATAAAATATAAAAAAATAGTGTGACATGTTACCCGCAATGACAAGAACTCGATAAAATCCGACAAAGATAAAAATGGATATCAAAATTTTAAACCCTCATCGTTTATACCCGAATCCACCCTACCTTTTGCAAGAACAAAGACAAGGAGTGTCAGACCCGACCAATCCCATCGTCATGTCTAGTTTTAGCTTCTAATCAAACACATGAAATGTTATCATGTCCTCCTTTACTCCCTTTCATTTGAACCCTTCCTAAATCACCCCAACCAACCTAAGTGTAATGGAAAGTATTATCTTTGATTTCCAAACACAGCACAAGAACATACAGTAACATGCTCCATTTAAGAATAATTTTTTTTTTTACAGAATTTTAGAATGACTTGGAAATTTCAAAATTCATATTTAAGAAGCAAATGACAATCAAGACAGAGCAGGCACCTCGCAATATAACATGGAACTCAAAAGAAGACATGATATTTATTAAAACAAGGCAAAATCATGAACATTTTCATAGTGCACTAAACTCAATGCTTCAAGATTATCCAAAGCTTAAACCGGGAAAAAAAAAAATGAGAGAAAACATGGTACAGTTCTTTGTCATGAATTATTTCAGTATTCTACTCCATCCATGGACAGATAACAGATCCAGGAATCTCTCGTTGCTTTCAGTGATGAGCCTTCTCCTGAGCCTTCTGCTGAGCTTTCTGATGAGACTTGGCCTTTGCCTGAAAATAAAACATACATAATAAAGAGAATAAAAAACCTATGCCTACACAGCGAAAAGCAAAGAAGTTCTACAAAGTGCATTATAATCATAAGATACAGATGTAGAAGCAAGGTAAAGCATCCTAAATTTCCTACACAATCAAGAAATAACAAATGAAAAACTGGGAGGCGTTCAGCACTATCAAAGTAGTACCAAACATGGCATTGAAACATAACACATGGCACAGCACAATAATACATGCCATTGAATAAAACATAAATTGCAAAACTATAAAACAAAACTCAGAGCAGAGATCTAAACCATCAAGACTTGAGTATACAACACATAGTGTATAACTATCTGTAAACCACTAAACCACTCAGAGAATTTTCCCATCATAGAGGGCTATTTAACACTCGTATTAAGATCATTCGCTAAAATATCTGTAAACCACTCAACCAATTGACCTCGAAAAAGGAATTCATTCGAGCTAAGGCAGTAGATTTAGCCTGAAAGTAGAATCAATCAGGAAAGCTGAGGCTTTCATAAATCAAACCAACAATAAATCTGTGTTGTTCAGTTCAAGAATTAAAATCCCTTAAACATCAGCTACGCTGCACTGACAGAAATTGAATGCAAAAAAATTGAAAAGAAAAAAAGAAATAGCAAAGTCCGATCAATCTGGTTGTAGGCTAAATAGGGAAACCCGACGAGACAAAAACCTCTGCAAGAATCATTTCCAGAACCAAATTGGAGTCAAAGGGTAAACAAATTGAGCCCCACCGCACCTAAAAACTGATTAAACCCACTCAACATGAATGTAGTGATAAACAAGCGTGTGAACAACAGCCCAGATCAACATTGATTTATAAACATTTTCTACGAAAAGACCATCAGCGATTTCCCTAGATCGTTAAATTAAAGTGTCAGAAATGCAAAGAAACCTCACAGATGAATTGAAAAACGTTGGATTCAATAAAGTACCTTGAGGTACTTGAGCTTAATGCCTCCATAAACAAGGCCAAAGGAGAAAGCAGAAGCTCGAGCGACCTGTCAAAAGAAAAGACGTGTTGTTACTCAAATAGTACCTCGTTTTTCTGGAGAGACAAATAGAAAATGGAAATTGGGAACATACCAAAGCTAGGGTGCTGGTACCAGAATAAGGTCCTGGTGGTGGTGCCATTACGATCGATCGGTGTCGGCGCAGTTGTGAGCAGAAGAGAGGAACAATTCAAGGTATCGACTCCGAACGAAGAACAAAACGGTCCTTCACAATTGTCGAATATCGAACCCTAGCAAAGGTAGGACCGCAAACAGAGGGTGACTCGCAAACTACACAGTCTAGTTTAACGGACTGATACTAAATTGGTGGCCCAGGCCCTAACAGGCCCACAAATACTTAATGCAGGCCTCAACAGTGTTGAGATTTGTTCCAAAGAAAAAAAAATAATATTAATATCTTGTTTTATCTACATTACAATCTTTAATATCACCTTTTTAAAAATTAAGAAAAAAATCATAAAACAATCTTTTATTAATAAAAATTATCTTCAATATCATCTTTTCTTTTAAAGATTAAGAAAAAACTTATCTTTAATTATCATCTTTTCTTTTAAAGATTAAGAAAAAAACTTATCTTTTACAATCATTATTAATTATTAAAACCTACATCAGTTTGGTGCTTTTCATTCTCGTTAATAGTCCCGCTCAAACTTGTGAGAAAATATGTGTTTAAATACTATTGGCTGAATATTAAATTCTTAAAATATAGCATTTTTCTTTAAAAATTATACTTTTCCTTTCATTTATCTCGCTCAGTGTACTTACAAAATATAAAATAAATATTTCGCCTACATTCATTTAGGAAGAAAGTCCAACTCATATTTCACTATCTTGTTTTATCTACATTACAATCTTTAATATCACCTTTTTAAAAATTAAGAAAAAAATCATAAAACAATCTTTTATTAATAAAAATTATCTTCAATATCATCTTTTGTTTTAAAGATTAAGAAAAAAAACTTATCTTTTATTATAATCTTTTCTTTTAAAGATTAAGAAAAAAGCTATCTTTTATTATCATTATAAATTATTAAAACCTACATCAGTTTGGTGCTTTTTATTCTCGTTAATAGTCCGGCTCAAACGTGGGAGAAAAGTCTAGCCTCGTCTTCTATTTTCTGTTCTTCATTTTTTATTCTCACCGCTCATCAGGTTTCTTAATTTGTTCTCTGTTTCTTCTTGGATTTCAGTTTTTTTTTTCACTTTCTTTAAACAAATAATCGCATTCTAAAATAATTTGTTGCACTTTTATGTGTAGTTGCAAGCCTCCAGTCATGGAAAATACAAAGAATCGGAAACCACTTAAGCGACCAAGGTCTAAAAGTCAGATAAAAGTTACTGAAAATTTCACTGAAGATGAAATAATCGCTCTTGAAGTTCTTGAGGCTATGAAACAAGAAAAGGATCAACTTGAAAATCACTTTGCCAACAAGAAATGCAAACAAATAGTGGCGGACCTGCATCGTAACGAGGATGTGCAAAAACATTCCCACACTTCGACAAAAGTACAGGTAAATTCCTTTATTTTTTATATTTTACACCTTTTAATTTTAATTTTAAATACAAATTTACTTCTTATATTCTATACATATTATAATTTTGATTATTCTATTTTAAAATAAAAATTTAATTTTTTTATTTTAAAAAAATTATAATTTTAATATAGTCTTTATTTTTT
>JAMLFT010005382.1:0-17668 GCA_026544285.1 Pachyrhizus erosus | reverse complement strand
TTAATTTCATATTTAAGCCTAAAATAATTAACCAATACATAATACTAATTAGTTATTAAATAGAAATAAACAATCATTAAAAATATTATTATAATTTTTAAAAATAAAATTATTTATTAGTAGCCATTAACTATTAAGGCCGCCCCAAGCCTAACGATTTTGGCTCTACTTCTAAAATATATTGTGTATTATTAATATTCTCTTATTATAAAAAGGAATTTATTAACTAGTTAATACGTAAAATAAAAAGAAATACATTTTAAAATTAATTTAGTCTATTAATGATTCATTATTTTATTTTTCTATTTAGATGATGTTTAGTTTAGAAAATGTTTTAATATTCTTAGAAAAGTCAGATGATGTAAATAAAAGTTTCTGTGGTTAATAAAAGACAATAAAAATATATTTTAAATAAAATATATATTTTCCTTTACTAAGAATTTTAAATTATATAAATTAACTTTAAAATCCTATCACACTTGTCATTGGTATTTTAAATGTTTTCAATTTTTAATTTAGAATAATAGTAGAGTCGCTTTCTCCTGATAAATAAAAAGTGTTTTTTATAAAAAAAAAATGAATTTGAAAGTGATATGACTTCTTTCACACAAACTATTATCAACATATAATTAGAGTTTAGCGGTGATTTATTAATAGTATAAACATTTTTATAATTTTAAAATAATTATTATAAAAATTAATAAACTTATTATTCATGATGGATTATAATTAGATTATAGTATAAATTATTTTATATTATCCATATATGACCTATTTTTTCATATACTTATATGATCTGATTTTGTGAAAAAAAATGTACTATTCATAGAAAAAATAAATTGATAAGATTAATGAAATTGTAAAATTTTCTTAAGAATTATTTAGAAATATTTCTTAAACATATATAGTAGATCAAGTGGTTATTAAACTTTAAAATTAATTTTAACGATTTAATAAAGGAATGAGAATATTTTTAGTTTTTATTATTATTTAGTGTTAAGAAATTAAATTCATTATATAGAGAGAAAAATTAAAAGAAAATTATTTCAACCTTGAAAATTCTTTATAACATAGTTTTTCTTTTATAAAAAAAGGACATGCAAAAGCATCACAAAAGAGAATTAGATCCCACCTATGTTGGCACATAAACTACGTTTATAACATAGTATTTGCTCGATATTTAAGTTATATTTATTTTTAGAAATGAAAGTTTTGCAATAAATTATACAAATAAAAATAAAAAATATTAATTGACACACTCAATTATATAAAAAGATTTATTTATTTAAATTAGTACGTGATTTATAAAATAATATCAATAATTTCATGTGATAATTATTAATTTAATTTAAAATAATTTAAAACTAAGATTAGTAAAATTTTAGTTAAGATAAAAAATATTTAAAAAAAAAATAAAAAGATTAATTCTAGTTATTTTCATGGAGCAGTTAACAACGTGAATAAAACCATAGCCAGCTAAGCTAGATTTGAGTCTATAATTCTTCAAAGGTGTAGCAAAGCAAAATATCAGTCACACAGCTTCAGCTTGGCATCATTGAAAAACAAAAAAAAACTTTTTTGTGCTGTTTCTTCGGTGAGAGCGACTAATTAGGTCTCAATTACCCAACATGGGGTACACATGTACGTCAATGTGGGCATGGAAAGGTATTAAAGAAACAGAAAAAAAATTTCAGTTTCTGGGGCCATGTCCAACTGATAGCATGCATCACCATCATGAATCCCGCAAATCCCACCCAATTTCATTTTTAAATGAGGTGTACATGTGGTTTTAGCCTAAATATATCAAACCTTCTTTTTAATCTTAATAAAATATCTTTTAGTTTTTCAACTTTTGAAATGTCTCATGTTTAATTTTTGTTTTTCACAAAAAATTATCTCCTTTCGTCTCTTGTTTTATGAAACGGTGATTATATATACTAGACACATTTTCATAAATAAAAGACAAAAAAAAAAGAAGATTATTTTTAAGAAATTAGAAATAAACCTTTGTTTATTTAATCTTGAAGTCAAACAAGGCCCAACCACACACAGTCCAAGACCCTGTTGGCTCCTCAGCACCCTAGCTAGATGTAAGTCACTTTCTCAAATGTTGGACTCAACCCTCAGCCATTGGCACCATCATGGTTCTCGCTCCACATGCTAAAACCACATACTCCCTCCCTCCCTCCTTGTATGGATCTCTTCTACGATCAGATGCAAAAATTACTTTGGTAATTCTCACCTAATATACTCCATTCCATACCTATAAATATGCATTATCTTCTACAAAAAATTGTCACTCTATCAATCTCTTAGTTATTGAAATATCTGCTGGTGGCAACCACTGCCATAAATCATTCTCACCTCATGACCCAATAGCCACAAGCTTGTGAGCTAGCTTATTTGAGATTGAGCAAAACTCCTGCAATTAGGTATGAATTAGTGAAGACTATACCTTTGAAATTCAGTCCTAGGTATCGTGGAAAGGAAAATGTTAAATGATACGGGATAATGTTTGTAAAAACACAAAAATAACATTTCTTTATATGAAAAATCATTTTTATCTGACTACATGTAAAAACACGGTTAACTTTATCTCACAAATGATGCATGTTATCATTTTGTTGATTGTAACATCTAGTTAATTACATGTAAAAAAATGATCAACTTTATCACACAAATAATTTATTGTATCATGAGGTTATTAACTGCTCCACATGGTTAATTACATGTGAATATATAATTTTTTCATAACAACTGATAGCTAACTACATGTCAAAATATTGTTAACTTTATTTCATTTGTGGTTAAAAGTATTACCATGTTATATTTTACCAAATGTGATTAAATAAATACATGAGAAAATATGATTTATTTTAGCTAATAAATATTTAAGAATAAATTAACATAGTTGTATATAATTATTGGAGCATAATGCCACCTACTTATGAAAATGTTTAATATTAATTAACATTATTTTATACGTGGTTAATAACTTTTAAGATTATTGAAATATCCAGTAATATTTAACCACTTGAGATGTAATATTAATCATTTTTATATACATATTTAACCACATGTACGGGAGCGAGTGTTGGGTATATGATTTTGTAATGTATTAACTATTAATCTTTATCCTAATTTTTTCTTATGCATTATATATATAATATTTTTATATTATTAAATTTTGCAACAAATAAGTATTATTTGATGTATGAATTATTTATAAAATCAAATTTAAGTTGGTACATATTTTCAAATATCTAAATGATACATTACATTTAAATTAAACAATTTAAATGACAGTTACCGCTTATTCGTACAACGGAAGTTCTATTTATTTTAGAAAAGAAAGTATTGATCATTATTTCACATAAAAAAATAATTATATAAGACTTCTATTTATCATTCTTTACAATTTAAATCATTACATTACAACATATAATATTTATATACGCAATCCACTTGCATCATTTACACACACATCATGCAAAGTATTAACCTTACAACATTTCTTAAGCAATTATTGATAGTGTTTAATCAGACCTAACGTACCAATATGAACATTACTCATACATTGATTTGAAACCTCTTAACTTTTATTCAATGATGGTAGCCCGATAGACTTAATGGTGGTATTATTGATTACATTATTACACAAGCTTTTTATACTTATTTATTTAATTTGAATTATATTTAGCTCCTTAAGCATGAAAAAATTTCACTAACCACATTAGTTATAAATAAATATTTTTTAAATTACTTCTAACCTTATAATTATAATATTAAATCTAAATATTACAATACTTAAGTATTATTTAACATTAAGTTTCTTTAGATTTTTACAAACAAATATATTTGAGTTACAAACATATCAACTCATAATAAGAGGATATATAAATTTAAGTATAATTATAAGGTAATTTTTTAAAATAAATTAATTAATTAAATTTTAAGAGTGCATAAGGTAGTCATTCGAAGACTTGAGAGTTTTGAGATTTAAAGCAAAGAGTTAAAAAAATGTGCTCAAGACATCCAACTCTTCTTCAAGCTTCAAGTTTTTTTTATATAAAACGTTTGAAAGATATTCATCGTGAGACAAAGAATTTCACAATCTTCTTGTTCCAATTTTTCATTTAATACATGAGAGTTCTTCACATTTCTCCATGATTTTTTCTTGATTATAGCTAACAGAGAGAGAAAACAATTATACATTTATTACCCAAAAGATGTTAACATCTCTTATTCATATTCTTTCTTCTGTTCTCTTTTTCTAAACTATGTTTTGATAATTTGTCAAAGTTTTGTTTCAAGATTGTACTTATAATTTAAAAATCCTACTTTTTAATAAATGCTAAGGTATTTAAATATTTGAACAATTTAAGATAAATTTTAACAAAAGATTTAAACTGTAAGAGAATAGGATCATTATAGTAAATAAATTTTTTTAACACAATGAACTTGTAGAATTAAGAGTTTATATGTTATGCGTGTGTTTGGATGACTTTAGAAAACATGAGTTAGACATTAGCAAGTAAAACATATAGTATGAGTGATTTTTTAAAAACTTTTGAATGTTTCTATTTAAAGGCATGTTGGATGTCACTTTTATAAAAAAAATTACTTTGTGTGTCTAAGAAATTTTATATCTTTTTTACTTTTGGATGTCTAAACATGTATGTATACTTAATAACTTTGCTAGATATTAAAATATAATAACCTTTGTTATCATAAAACTTTGAAAAATCAGATATTTCATATGTCTTTGATTCTGACATCATTCTCTTTTCATGTTCTTCACATTTGATCTTACATTTAAACAATATTAATAAAAATTTATATGATTAATCATAATTAAAATTGTGACCAATCACTACCATTTTTTGGTTAATTTGTGACATGCATTATGCTATCATCCATTTTCTCTCCTTCACTAGACATGTCATATCTTCTACACCCTATCATATACAAAACACTAAAGTATTATCACATTTCTACCATTGAACATACTTTCAACCTTTATACAAATGTATTGCTTTGTACTCCCAGGCTCTTTGTTGGTAATCTTTACTTCATACTTTCATCCATTCATACAATGCCAACAACATTGCCCCAAATAATTTTACAACAACTATAGTTTATTTAGTGGGTATGGCATTTGCAAAACTCAACCAAAAGCACCTTAAATAGTACCTTCCTCTCCATTTACAAGAAAAATTCAAGCTACTGACCCAAAGCAACGTTTCAATTTGTTCTGTTTAAATTTAAGTGGTGGCTCTGTCAAAGATGTAGTTCACTTCACAGCGCATCCGTTCTGAAAGCATAACATGAACATTTCATATTTTATACATTATTTGTCATTTGATGTGGAAAAACGTTGAATGAAAGTTGAAAATGTCATCAAATTTTGGTGTTTTTTCTCTTTGCATTTATCTCTAATATGCTGAAATTACTCTAACATGATAACAATGTTCTTGTTCGCATTTTCATTTCTCTCAATAAACACCATTTGAGTTTCATTTTTTAAAAATGCCTTAGCTGACTTGGCAATTTTTGCCACATAGCTCAAGTAATAATATATAGGTGTACAGTGGCACAATCAACATTTTACCAATCATAACAACTAAAGTAAATGACAACGTTAGTCCATATCATTAACATGACATAATCTAAAAATTCGGTGTCCGAATCTTCTACAGCTTTTATGAATCAGTAAACGGTCCTAGCCTTACTATGTTCTTATACTTTCTAGCCATAACTTTCAAAATTGTACCTTCAGCCATAAGATTCGAAATTGTGCCGCGTGCAATTCAATTTTGGTCCGCGTATCATCGGTACGAAAATTTGCCCTCTGCTATATTTTAATGTACTACGAATAAGACGAAAAGGTTATATATAATAAGAATAATAATAATAATAATAATAATAATAATAATAATAATAATAATAATCCTTCCATTATTAGTTACTTGTCGAATACCATAATTGATTTGCATAATCCTAACTTGTATATTTTTTACATATTTTTAACTACCTAAGACTCATTCTCCAATAGCCAACGCAACAGTGATTGCTTACTACTGTTCCATAAGTAGTGTGTTACTTACATTTTTGGGAGCGTAGTGCCTCTTTTAACAAATTGTACATAAATATAAGAAAATAACATGTGTATAGCCTATGGTATCATTGGTAATAATTAAAGTAAACGACAATGTTAACCTATATAATTAATTAACATGATATAGTAATGCAGTATGATTAGTTAAATCTAAAAGTTCTGGGTCCCAGTCTTCTACTAGCTAGTAGCAGGGTTTTTATGAACTGTAATAAGTCGTGTTTTCTTGGTATTATGTTAAAATATATTTGTATTCGTTGTTAAAAATTTTATAGCCATAAGATTCAAAAATGTACCTTTTAGCCTTTCAAAACTGTACCGCCTGCAGTTCTTCTTTGGTCCGCATACAATCGCAGTACGAAAAATTTGACCTCTATGCTATATTTTAGTGTACGACGAATAAGACAAATAGGTTTATATATATATATATATATAAATATATATATGTATATATTCGTCATTTGATATAAGTCAAACTAGCTATATAAGTATGAATCAAGCGTCTAGCGATCCAGATTTTTTTATTTTATAATCCATACTGATATTTATAAAGATGAGACATAAAATTAATCAGATTTAAATATATTTTTAATTCTCATAAAATAAATAAATTTTATTTTAGTTTTTATAATTTTTTTAATCTCTTAAATACTAAAATCAGTATATTTAATTATTATTATTATTTAACACTTGTTGATAATTTATATACTCAATAAAGTTAAATAGTTATCTCATATGACATTTAATAGTATTTGTAGTTCTATATCAACATTTAATATCTTTAATTTCTTCTAGATTTTAAAATTAAATATTATTTATCTTTTAAAAATAAAAATTAAAGATAAAAAAATAATTTTAGATTTTTAAAAATAAAAATAAAAATTCACTCACTTATAAGAAAAAAAACAGTAATTTTAAATTTTAGTAGATAAAAAATAACTAAAATTATCTATTAAAATTAAAACTCAGTCATTTTATAAAAATTAAAAATATATTCATGCTGATTAATAAATTAATTTTTGTGAGTTATATTATAATAGTAATTTTAAAAAATAATATTTAAAAATTTTGTGATCAATTAATAAATATAACAAAGCTGAAAAAAAAATGTAATACTAATAGATAAGACGTGAAGAGCGTCCATATATTCTGACAAACAAGGTTGGAATTAGGTCGATGACTAACGTATCACAGCTGTAGGCAATTCTTCTGTTTAGCAAAACATTTGCTCAAGAATGAATGGTTTGTGCTATTTCTCTGGAAGTTTCGTATTGCTTGATGCATGCCATGTATAGAAAGTATGATTTATCTGGATCAAACTTTCAGTACAGAACTACAGATAACATGTGCACATGGAAATCGTACATTGATCATATATGAACAGAACCATCTCAGGAAGAAGGTGAGTCAAAATCGGCCAGATGAAGAGAATCAACCTACTAAGCCGAATGATACACGTGCCCAACATTAACAGATAGATATCAGCGTTATTAAAAGACAAACATTATGCAATAAGTGTCCTTTCCACAAATTGACAAGGTAATAAATAAGAATCATAAAAGGTAAAAATTTATTATGTCAACAAATAAGTTTTTCTAATGTTTTTTTTTATGTAATTAAATACTCTTTTCTATGAATATAAAAAAAGTTAATGCTCTGTCGTTTCACCTAGCAGTGATATATATTAAAATACAATATTAAAAAGTATATTTCTTTTAAGTTTTATAAGGTGATAAATTATTTAAAGTAAACAAAAAACTTTAAGTAACAATCATTTTGAAAAGTTGAGGATATATTGAAGGAAAAAAGAGTATTAAAATTTTAGTTTCAAATTTAAAAATTTTCTTTTAGTTTCAAATTTTACAAGATGTCATTCATTTTTTATAAAATGACAGTAAAAAATAAAGTAAAAAGTATTAAAATAAACAATATTTTATAAAATCAGAAGTTGATGGGGAATTTTTTTAATTTTAAAAAAATGCTACCCAACTTATACAATTGTATAGACTAATTTAAGAATTTATTCTAAGAAATGATTTATGAGTAAAGCATCTGCTATACCATGTAAACAAGTCTCGTAATTCACCTACACGTAGAGGAGGTTGCTCATAAGTTGAGATAAAAACAACTTAAACAATTAGAAAATTAGACTATTTTTTTAAAGGAAGCCAATTTCGTAACAATCATATGTTCGGATTATTTAGGAAACAAAAACAACAATAATATAGAATTAGCTAATGATATAGTAATAAATTCAATGGGAAAAGTTACACTATTTACAGTTTTACACCAATGATATTTAGGACCCATCTGTCTTTTTTTTTTTTTAAGTATTGTTAATTAAAAAAATAATTAAAAATTATGATAACTGTGTAAGATTTTTTATAAGTAAAATTTAAAAAGAAACCATTTTGTTGCCCTCATAAGTTAAAAATAGAAGTTCTAAAAATAAAATTTTAAGAACTATATATAACAGAATCAGCTTAACTAACTTTTTAAGATTATACCGGACCCTTAAAATATGAAAGTATATATTATGTGAAAACCATTAATAGTAATTGATTATCGATAAATAATTAGTATGGCACTTAATATACAGTAAATAATTATATATTTACACGTCGATTAATAATATAAAAATGATATGCATAGAATGATCTGTATAAATGATTTTCGTTTGAGGAAGCTAGCTAGGATGGTATGTAAGAATAGGGTTTGATTGAGAAAATATTTGTTTCTAGGCTATCTTTTAAAAAATATAAAAATATCATTATTAATAAATGCGTACACAGATTTAAATTGACTCCAATTATATTTAATAAAACAATGTTCGAATTGAGTAGTCGATTGAATTTTGTTACAAAGGAGGCAAATTCCTATCTGTTTGGTAGAGTAATTTGATCTGTCGAAAGAAACTCAAACCAAACATGGCATTTTTTTTAATATATAATGAGTATCAATATTGACAATCTAAAAGTTATGTTGTATGTAACATGATATACAATTATCTGTACTTTTCACATTTTATGTTGATGGCATTTTAGTTAGGGGTAGAAATTGATTGAATTGGATTAGGTTTTATAAGACCTAAGTCTCATACATTTTCCAACTTGAAGGCATAAGTTTAACCGGTGTATTTACAAAATATAAGAGTTATTTTATATATGGCACGACATAGCTCTTAAAGTTTATTTTATAAGAAAATTTATTAAACAATGTCACAAATATACTTCTAAATAAAGAAATGAGCTTACAAGACATGCAGACTAACAAATCGATTAACGAATATATAATTTAAAAAGAAAAATTGTTACAAGCCTTTTAAGTCTTTAATTTAATCTCTAATTTAGATCAGTCTTTCAATTTTAAGTATAGGAAGATGTCTATATCTTTCTTCTAATTGTTTTTTTTATACTTTAGTCTCTTAGAAGGATGCGTTGAGTTGATGAGATATTTGTAGTTGAGACTATCTATATATATGAAATTCAAGGGAATCACAACTCATACTAATCAATATGTATCTAATGACTCGGCACATCTTCTTCGGAGACTGGTATATAAAAGGATTAGGAGAAAAACATAGAGATATTCATACATCTAGAATTGGAAGACTGATCTAGAATAAGAAATAAACCAAAAAATCTTAAAAAAATTGTAAAAATAAAAATTAATAAATATATAATTTTTTAATTGGCTCAATCAATTAAAAGTCATCATAGATATGATTTTTAAAATAATTATTAAAAAAATTATTTGTTTTCAATTAAGTAATAATTTATAATTAAATGATAATATATACAAAAAATTTATATATATTGTTAGGATGTATATTAGTTAAATTCTCTTAAAATATTGGTATTGTTCAACTATTTAAACAAGCCAGCTTATTAGACTTAAAAAATATTTTGAATGACTTGAAGTTGGATCCTTTTAACTAAGAATTTAATTAAAATACACTATGAATCTAATTTTTTTAATAATATCATTTAATTATAAATTATTTTGTAATTAAAGATTATTATTTTTTATAATAATTATTTAAAAGTTATATTAAAGATGATTTTTAATTATTTAATGTAAAAATGTTTACATAATCAGTATATCAAAATTAAATTCTTTTAACTAAATCAACATTTTAAGAAAACATTAAACATGACTACTTACTTAACAAATTAGTTTGAACTAAGCTGAACTTAATATGGATTAGATTATTGACCCCAACCCAGCAGTCTAGTCTATTTTCTTATCTAATTGCAATGAAAGGTTTTGCTTTTAATGGTGACGATAAGGTTCTCATCGTAAAAGCCCTAGTGATTGTCGTCGTCGTTGCTAAAAGAAGACGCAACAAAGCAACAGAATTCAACTATTCAATTGTTGTTTCAAGCAAGTTAAATTTCATGTTTCGGATATGATTTTAAAAAAATTAACAATTGTAGTTTTTACATCTCAAACATGATTTCTCAATCTTGGGTGAGTTTTCGGACACACAGTTTGTCTTTTTCCTAAATCTATCCCAATTTTACCATTAGAAATTAATTCTCTAAAAAAAATATATTATCTTCACGATTCTTATACAAAAGTTTAAAAATAGAATGATATTTTTATGATTGTCAAGAAAAAAAAAGTTAAAAATGACAAACACATGGCGTATTGAAATGAAAAGAGTTACCATCAGCAAAGGGAGTAATGGAATGGAATTATGGAGAGCATGTATGGTTAATAGTTAGAGAGTTGGAATCCGACACGACCAGCGAAAAGGGACGTTGCATGGTATGAAAAGTCGTATAGCACTGCACCCACATGCGCTGTCGTTCCTTCCCCAATTTAACACTCCAACCATCTCTATCTAACATAAATCTTCGTCTTACCGTCCAAACTATCTTATCTACACACACCCTTTCTCACTACACCTATATATAACTCTCACAACTGCCTCAAACACTCCAACAAGTGAACAACCATATATTACCAAACACAACACACTTCCATCATCATCATCATCATTACTATTATATCAATAAACAACAAACACTTGTCATCGATCATGGCCAAACTCAGTGTCAGCAGCAGCAAAAAGAAGAGCGTAGGTGGCATTGTGAAGTTCAAGTTCGTGGTTGAGAAGCTCCAGAAGAGACTCTTACTTGGGAGATACAGAGAAGGGTATGATTCAAACTCAACCGATGTGCCAGAGGACGTGAAGGAAGGACACTTCGCCGTGATTGCGGTGGGTGGAGAGGAACAAAAGAGGTTCGTGCTGCCACTAAGCTGTTTAACCAACCCAACCTTTTTGAAGCTATTGGAGCAAGCAGAAGAAGAGTATGGCTTTGATCATGAGGGTGCAGTAACCATTCCTTGCAGGCCTAGTGAACTTGAGAGGATACTGGCTCACCAATGGCAGCAAACTACTACTGGACCAAGGTCGTCTTGTAGAAAATCCATGGTATTTTAAAAACTATATTGTTCAGAAATTAATAATGTAGTCTACTGGAATTTTTAGTTAACTTTCTTTCCTGCACCTCTGGTCAAATTAATTTGACACTCTAATTAATTCTTCCACCCAAGAGATAATAAAAAAATTCCAGCTTTGAGATTACTCCCATAGTACATGTTTATCATCATTTTTTTTAGAATTAACTCGTGTTTTAAGGAGTACATTTATCTATCTTATTGCTGATTTTATTTCATTCACAGTTAATTTTAATTCGTATAATAAAAAAATGATCTTTGAATTTTATGACTTTCACATATATTCTATGATAAAATTCAAGTATATGTTTCTATCCATAATCAAGTCAATAATAAGATATGAGAAAGTTTAATATTTTGAAGATTTAATATTTTTTGTTGACTTTTTTATTTTTATTTCTTTGACTTTCCTTTTCTTTCTATTTCAAATTTTTTTTACGTTGATTTATGAGAAATAGAGTCCCTATTTATAGTTACGAATAGGACCAAATTGGTTATAATAGCCGTCAATAACCAATTTTTATCATATTGGTAACATTTTTTTACATTCTCCCACTTGATTCGTGTGTGATTAACTCATTCATGGTTTAATAAACATAATCATTATAATGTGTATTAAACATTTCATTTATAACATAATTTATCATAATTAAGAATGAAGCTAACATGAGTCATGGCGATCTTATGTCAATTTATTGACATAGTCCCTTCCATGTACTACATAGTTAATCTCATCCGTAACATGACTATAAATGGGAAGTACATAATTGGTATAACGATAATGCCTTTGTTAAAGACGAAATCTTTTATTGTTATTTTGAAACATAAATGTATACAAACTCAAAAAATAGGAAAATTCAGAAACACATTCATTAAAGAGTTCAAAGTGTCAAATAAGATAATGTCATCATAATTTATAGTAATGTTTATTTGGTAACAACGTCCATACTTTCAACATGATTATTAAATATTTTAGGCGATAACCCTTTCGTTAATGGATCAACAATCATAAGAGTGGTGTTAATGTGTTATATTGACATTCTTTGTTTTTGAACCTCTTCTTTAACAGTAAAGTATTTTAATTTCATATGTTTAACACCTTTAGAATACTTGTCGTTTTTAGAAAAGAAGACTACTATAGAATTATCACAATAAATTTTCAACGACTTAGCAATATTGTCGACTATTCCAAGCCTTGAAATAAAGTAATGCAACCATTTACCCTAAATCATAGCCTCAAAGCATTGCACAAACTCAGCTTCCATGGTGGAGGCAACAATTGCTTATTGTTTTACACTTTTCCATGATATCGCTCCACCGACTAAAAGATACAAATAACCAAAAGTGGACTTTCCTTGTATCTACACAACCGGCAAAGTCTGAATCTGAATATCCAATAACTCTAAGGTCTGAAGACCTCCTATAAGTAAGCATGTGATCTTTCGTTCCTTGTAAGTACTGCAAAACTTCTTTTGCAGCTTTCCAATGATCCAATCCTGGATTACTTTGATATCTTCCTAGCATACCAAATGCAAAACTAATATTTGGTCTGGCACGTGTCTAAGCATACATCAAACTCCCAACAATAGATGCATACAAAATTCCTTCCATCTGTTTCTATTCCAAAGCACTTTTAGGACACTGCGTGAGACTGAATTTGTCTTCTTTCTGAATTGGAACAAGTGATGCTGAACACTTTTCCATTCTGAATCTCTCGAGAATTTTATTAATATATGCTTTCTGAGACAAACTTAACAATCCTTATGATCTATCTCGAAATAATTATATTCCGATCACATAACTTGTGTTATGTTCCTCCCATAGATCTTTGCATCAACCTTTAAGATGCTTCAAAACTCAAAGAAATGGACTAAGGCAGAAATGAATCTGCCACTTCTTCCTAAGAAAAAGATAAGTAAAAACGAAATCTGCCACAAGACTAGCAAGGTCTTGATAAGGATCAAAAGAACTACTCTTTAGAGTTCTAGAGAGAAAGCTTCTCTAAATCTCACAATGAATTATCATTCATGAAGTTGTAATTACAAAGGAAGGGGAGAGCGTTTATTTATAGGCTTCCAAGCTTCACCTTAATTCATCCAAGCAACGTGGGACTAGAAGCAAGCTTATAATCCTTCAAAGCTTGAGAAAACTAGTGCAAATCAATAGAAGAGTGGCAGATTGGGCTCCTTTTAAGGGAAGCAAGCTCAATTCAATTCCAAGCCTAGTGAGGCCCAATTCCTAAAGCTAATGGGCCTTAATACAAACCCAAAATTAAAAATACAAATACTCTAATCAATCATAAACTATAAATGGCCAAATACAAGGCCCAAAAAGTAATTCCTAATACTACCAAGGCTCAATTAAAAGAAGCTTGAGTTTGTCTTCAAGCTTTCTTCTCATGACTCTTGTCAAAGGTCCAAAAGGAACTTGAGGAGTCTTATCCTTTGTAGAAGCTAGGAATGCATCAACTTGTCTCACCCATATCTTTCATTTCAAAGTTACTAGAAAGAAACTTCTTAGTCTCACTTAATAGACCAAGGTCATTAGTTGCAAGCAAGATGTCATCAACATATGGAACCAAGAAAATAAGTTTACTCCCATTGACCTTAAGATATATGCATCGATCAATGATGTTTTTCTTAAATTCAAAAGACATAATAGTATCATTGAATTTAAGATACCATTGACAAGAAGCTTGCTTTCGGCCATATATGGATTTCTTAAGTTTACACACCATGTGTTCTTTTCCTTTAACTGAAAAACCCATTGGTTGATCCATGTAAACATCTTCCCCTAAATTCCCATTTAGAAAGGTTGTTTTTACATTCATTTGGTACAACTCTAAGTCATAATGAGCTACCAAAGCCAAGATAATCTTGAGTGAAACTTTCTTGAAAATTGGTAAGAATGTTTCCTTATAATCAATCTCATCTTCTGAGTAAAACCTTTAGCAACAAGACAGATCCTATAACGTTTAAGGTTGCTATGAAAGTCACTCTTGGTCTTAAAGATTCATTTACACCTCACTCTCTTGCAACCTTCGAGCAATTCTACAAGGTCCCATACACTATTCTGTTCCATTGATTTGAGTTATTTCATGTCATCTAATCATTTATCAGCATTATCACAATTCATTTCTTGTGAAAAGGAAACTGAATCATTATCAATACTCAAGTAATTTTCTGACTCAAATAAATACACCATATAATCATGCAGAATAGTAGACTTTCTTTTCCTTTAGGATCTTCTTAATGTCATTTCTTGTGGTGGTTCTATTATTGGCTTATTCCCAACCATGAGATTCATTACTTATTGTTCTTCTTGATTATTATGTGATTCAACAACAAAGGGAACAATAATTCTTGAAGTAGAAGCACAAGTAAAAGAAACATGTACTTCAACTTCTTTAATCTCAACATTTTGTGAAGCTTTACTTTTACTGGTCTCACCATTCTCAATGAACCGAACGTTTCCAATTTCAACAATTCTTGTACTATGATTAGGACAATAAAATCTATACCCTTTTGACTTTTTTGGATAACTAATGAAATATCCACTGATTATTTGTGCATCTAGTTTCTTTTCTTGTGGATTATATACTTTAATTTCTGTTTGGCAACCCCAAACATGTAGGTGTCTTAAACTAGGTTTCCTTCCTGTCCACAACTCAAAGGGAGTCTTTGAAACTACCTTACTAGGAACCCTATTTAACAAATAAATGACAATTTTTAAAGCATGCATCCACAATGTTATGGGTAAATATATGTTACTCATCATAGTCTTAACCATGTCCATTAATGTACGATTATGCCTTTTTGATACATCATTTTGTTGTGGTGTACTTCGCACTATGTATTGAGCATAAATATCATGTTTTTCTAGGAATCTAGCAAATGGACCTAGGTGTTGTCCAATTTCATCATATCTTCCATAATACTCACCACATTTATCAAACTTGATGATTGTCACCTTTCTATCTAACTATAGTTCAACTTCATTAATGAAAATCTCTAAAGCATTTACTACTTGAGATTTCTCATGCAGTAGATAGACATAACCATAATGAAAATAATCATCAATAAAGGTAATAAAATATCTTTCTTTACTGAAAGAATTCACATTAAAGGGTATATCAATGTGTATAATTTTAAGGAGCTAACTACTTCTTGTGGCTCCTTTTTTTATGTGTTTTGTCTGTTTTCCTTTAATACAATCTACACAAATATTAAGGTCAATGAAATCCAAATATGGAGGGATATCATTCTTTATCAACCTTTCCATTCTTTCTTTGGAAATATGACCCCAAGCGTTTATGCCATAAGTAAGTAGAATGATCATTCACTAAATTACGTTTAGAGCTAACATTATGATGCAAAGTCATAAGTGTTTCAGCATATAAATTATCAAGCTTTAATTTATATAAACCATTACAAAGTATACTAGATCCAATCATACATGTATATTTATATAAATTGAAACAACCATTACCAAATTTAAAAGAGTATCAAACAACATCAAGTTTAGATATAGAAACCAAATTCTTAGATATATTAGGTACATAAAGAGTCTCATAAATCTAAATGATGTCCAATGTCTAGGAGTAAGCGGTAAGTCCCGACACCTTTCACTGGAACCTTCGTTCTGTTGCTTATGACAATAAATTTTTCATTTGGCCTTATGATTTGGATCGTAAGAAATCACTACATTTAATTAGAAACATGAGTGGTACATCCAGAATCAATCCACCAAGTGTTATGTGAAACTTCAGTTAAGTTTGATTCGAAACATACATAAGCAACAAACTCTCCTTTCTTTTTGAATAATTTTTCTAGAAGTATCTAACTTTCCCACAAAAGTGAAGCTTATTGGATGAATTTTTCTTCTAAATTTTTGAAGAGGACTTAGCAATCTTTAATGGTCATTTTCTCTTTCAATGTTTTCCTTTAATTTTCTTTTTAGCCCCTTGATGACTTACATAATGGATGAAATAACTTCCTTAATTCTTGAGTCTAGTTTCCTCCTGAACTAACATACTATGCAATTCATGCACATTCCATTTATCTTTCATGGTGTTATAGTTCATTTAGAATGGACCATACTCAAATGGTAACGAGTTCAAAATGAACTACACAAGAAAACTTTCATCAACCTCCATTCCTAGTGACTTCAGTCTTGCTATAAGATTTGTAATTTCAACAACATGTTCATACATAGTATGAGAATCATGAAACTTCATGGTAGTCAAAGTACTCATTAATGTCCCAACAAGAGATTTATCAACAGTTTGGAAGTGTTCTTCCACAAGATTCATAAATTCTTTAGCACTTTCAGTCTTGAGAAGCGTAGACTTTATGTTGTTTGCTATGCTCAATAGCATGAACGTAAGACTGAGTCTGTTTGACCTTTTCCTAACTTTATAATTGACTTTCTCTTCATTGCTACTAGCATAAGTTATAGCGGCAGGTTATCAATTTGTAGTGTTAAATCAAGATCCAATAAACCAAGATGAAATTCGACTTGTTCACACCAATCAAAAAAATTCAGGCTATTAAATATTGGAACTGATGCAGCATGCGAGTGCAACGAAAAAGGGGTAGGTACTGTAATTATAACACATGCTTCAATTAATGCCTTGAGGAACATACAATTATATTTAAATAAATATTCAAAGTATATCAATGGTCTCCTTTGGGTGATACATTAATATACAATAACATAATTTATGTTAATATTCATCTTTATATGACAATGATAAAAACACTAACTAGAAATATTTGCTATCTTTAGATATATAAGTACAACTAATGGTGCATTTACACTATCACAATCATGTCATTAAATTATAAGAACAATAATTAACATTTGGGTTAATCCTCAAATGTCTTACAACAATGAACTTCAATTTACTCATATAGATAATCATTTAGCATTCATTATATGAGTAATTGAAATAAATCATCATGAATTTGGACTTATTAAACTTTTAGATTTGATCACTTTGGTGATTAACAAATCTCACATACAATAATTCCAAATTTTATTTTATTTTATTATATATATATATATATTAATTTATTTTTATCCAAA
>JAMLFT010005381.1:0-17668 GCA_026544285.1 Pachyrhizus erosus | reverse complement strand
AATTATTTTTATTAATTTTAATGAATTAAGTATTTGTTCCTATAGAAACAAAAGATATATGGTTAAATATTAATACAAACAACATTTAATTTAATCATTTTAATAATATTATTGATATTATTTATGACATTGTTGGCAAGAATTTTATGTCTATTTTTTAATTTGGCAAATCACATTAGATACTATTTTTTTTAAATAAATATACTCACACATTTAGTTCATTTTTTATTGTAATATTAGATAAATTTTTTTTTTTTTTTTTATCAAACTCTTTAATAATTGTCTGTTTCTAATTTTACACTTAGACAAAATCATATTGGATGAATAACACTTATTAAATATTACATTTCAATTTTATTATACATTAACCATATTATGATTTTGCATCATTCAAACATATTTTTAGTAAATATTATTCAATCATTCATTTTTATTAAATAAAGACAATAACATTCAAGATAATGGCGTTAGTTGGATAAAAAAATAAAATTTAAGTAAAATTTGTGACTCTTTAACAATTGTCTATACTTATTTTCACACTTAAACAAATCATATTGAGTAAGTAACATGAGTTAAATATGACATTCAATGTATTAATCATGTTGTGATTTTACTTATTTCAAACGTATTATTAGTAAATGTTATCCAATAATTCATTTTCATGAAATAAAAACAATCACAATTAAGATAAAATTGTAACATTAATTGGAAACAAAAAATAAAATTTATCATATTTTTTTATAATTATTTATGTCTATTTTGGGATAATCATAACAAGTAAATGACATAGGTTAATAAAAAATTTAATTTTTTTATGTATGTTTATACACAGGTTAAATATTACATTTGTTGTATTAATTCTATTGTGATTTTTCATATTTCAAATATTTTTTTATTAAATATTATTTAATTATTTAGTTTCATTAAATAAAAATAAATACATTTAAAATAAAATTATAACATCTGTTAGATATATAAAAAAATCTAGTAAAAGTTGTCATATTCTTTGATAAATGTCTACGTTTATTTTTCCAGTTAAATAAAAAAATAAAATTTAAATAAATATACTTAAATTTTATTTATTTTGTACATGGTACAGATTAAAGACGTAGTTATATAATTAAAAAAATTATTCATATGAGAACACTTATTTATTATGAAATGAAAACAATAAATCTACATCACACAAACATAAATAAACAATTAAAATTAAACGAAAAATATAAATAACTTTTTCAAATGAACATATGATTATTAACTAAAATGTTCTCGCCCAGAGAAAGGATGAGGCATAAAGGGCAAGAAACATTTTAATTAGTTTTCACTATGTATGAGTTTTTTTCTTTTTCTTTTTTTTTTCTTTTTTGAGATGGAGGTTGTAAACATTACTAGTCAACGAGCTTTGCTTTTTATATATTTGTAACCACAATATTAAAGTTGATAAAGTAGAAATTACACTTTTAAAAGTTATTAAAATCTCACATCAAAAGAATGTATATTTAAAATATTTGTATTATGATTTACTTGAAATTCAATCATGTCGTGAATTTTATAATATTATTAGTATTTATCACATTTCCGAAAGTTTAACCACTAAAAAATATCTAATCACGCAAGCCTAATTCGTTCTCGAATAAGAATTGATAATTTTACCATACAGAGTATTATTATAATACTCATCACTGCAAAGTTGTCTCTGATATACTAGTATTCATTGGCAATACACTTTTAAGCTATGATGTTTTTGGATTTGAACTCAAGTTTTTTCCTTAGTAAAAGTAGAAAATTCGTGTTTAATATCTTTTTAGAGATGTTTCTTCCTATGTTTTAAAATTCAAGAAATATTTCACATTATTTGATAGATAGATATAGAGATAGGGAGAGTATAGTTAACATTAATCTAAATTTTAATTTACTCATATTAGTAACATGCACCTTAACATTTATTCAGACGAAAAGAAATTACTGCATTTTATTTAAATAAGTTAATTAATAAGATTATTTTAATATTTTTTAATTTTAAAAAGTCAATTTTTTAGCAAATGCCATTGCAAGCACCTTGTTTCAGATAGGGTCTACCACAAGTTGTAGGGATATATTCTGATTCCTGATGAAGCTGATTCACTTAACATAGAAAGGAAAAGTTATATCCATTTATATAACGTCCTTATCAGCCATATTCCATGCTCTTTTTCATTCAAATAGAACAGTTTTTTTTATTTATTTATTTGGACTAGAAAGCTTGTATATACATCAGAGCTAGCGATAGAAAGATGTAGTGGCAAAATCTTTGTAGGGGATATTGTTTTAAATTTTATATTAGTTTTAGCATATTCCTATGTTTTACTTGAAGTTTCTTTGTAGTTTTCTCTCTTTCTCTAATTTTATTTCTTCCCCTCTTTTCTTTCTCTTTGTACCAATAAATAAAAACAAAACCTCTCAGCAAATTTGAAATATTTTTTATGACATGTTATACTAGTTGATTGACAAGTCGCAATAACTTCTACCGCATACTTTATCAAGTAATGTTCTGAATTTTGAACATTCTATTTCTTTACTACATTTTTTTTTTCACATTGCATTTACGAATAATTCATAGCTTTCAAGAAGCCATAAATATGATCATGGGAGATTTTTATGTTAACGTAAAATTTTTTCATATTATAATTTACCATCCCTACGTATTTGATCAGTGAAAAAAAAAAGTAGCATTAATTCCAGTAATAGTCTTCTATTAAAATTAAAATTTGAAGTTTCAATTCAACAGGACCCTGAATTCACTCATTGCTATCCAACATAGATTTTTTTGTTGTTGAGAAAATGTATTGTATATTTGACCTTCAACATCTTTTTTTAACAACCAATAATTGTTAATCACACTTTACCCAATTGATCTAAATCTGAATTATTTGGAAACAGATGTTTGGCAAATTATATACATTACCTTTAGCACTAGTGGTCGAGTATTTATCCTTCTCTTTGTCTTCTTACAATGAAATTAAGTTACGTACAAACTTTCTTATTGTCGGGGTTTATTTTGTCAAGAACATTTATAATATATATCTTACGAAGCAAACAATTTAGGGTTGGTAGTGTTTCATTTTCCTTACCCTTCTAAGGTTAAGGAAATCTTGTAAATATAATTTGATTGTGTACTACCGTATAGAAAGATACAAAATTTTCATCGATCTATCAATTATAGATGTTTCAACAAACGAATTAGTACAAACAATTATAACAACAACCCCCTCCCCAGAAAAATAAATTAAGAATATAGAAAATGACACCAACATAAATGACGTACGTTGACTATCAAGTCATTAGAATTAAGGAAATTAAATTTGATAAGTTAAGAAGTAATCTTTATCTTGTAAATTTTTAATGCATACCCTTCCCAGAGTATAACCTTTTTTATTTTTTATTTTTTAATGAAACCTAGAGTACAACCTTATACTTTAAGGAAGTTAAATAAAGTTATTGGTATAGTTGTTTTGAGATTTACTGCTTTAACAATAAAGTTAAATAAAGTTATTGGTATACTTTAACAATATTTTCAAGTCAGTAGTTTTTGCTTTAATGAAAATTAAATCCCTTTAATAAATGCTTCAAAATTCGTACTTCCACATCAACAAATTTCATTCAAAAAATTAATTAATGTTATTTAAGTGCTGGTTCAATTTAAAATTAAATAGAAATTTTAAACCACATTTTGATATTGATTAGTTGGTCATTGTAACAAATGTGATGTTGAACTAATCTTTTGCTGTTTTGCAATAATGTTTGTCTAAACAAGATTTTTTTAACAATGTGATATGAGGCGAAATTAACTGGAGTTTCCATTAATATTATGTCAAGAAATATAATAAAAAAGAATCGATCATAAATTCATCAAAATATAACTAATAGTTAAGGGTCCAAGACTTGATCGTTAGGTTGGTGGGTCTTTAGGAACCGAATGAGCATCGATTTGATTTGAAGTACGTACGAGTAACATCTATACTATTAGTGTATATGGAAAATTATTCTAATATTTATGTTGGGAATTTATACCTTTAATAGAAAGCACTATTGATTTTACGTGATTTGGTGGATTTCTTTTCATATAGGCTAGAATATTTATTCTCAATCACGTTCATGCAAAGTGAACTTCAGGAAATTTATGAAATTCGAGGGAGTGCTTTTCACGAATTTTACAACAGTAATAAATGTTCTGTTTAATCAACTTTTGTTTCGGTGATTAGAGTATCCAAATGAGGGTAAGTTGTGCCAACTCTTCTAGGTGATTCAATAGTATGAATTTGCAATGCAATACTGTATTTGAAATGTTGTCTAAAATTAAAGTGCAAACTAAACAAGTGGTGTAGCTTAATTTATTTTGTATTTCTTATAATAGTCTTTGTCAGGGAGTTGTGGTTATATGGTGAAGGATCAAATCAATCGCCAATCTCCCCTTTTCATTTTCTTTCCCTAATTAAAATCCAATAATACTTGTATATATTGTTATATTTAAGGTCACATTTTAGGTAATGTTAGGCTTTAGCTTTAGCCAACTGAACAAAATATTTGTATAGAAAAGATAAGTAGGACCAAATCAGTAGTATCATTTTCCATATTGTCAAATCATATTGGACCCTTCTTCAAAACATATTCTCAGCCATGAAAATTTCACCTTCGAATAATGTTGTCAGAAACTCTCGCTCAATTTAATTTGAAACCCTCTTACCATGGTATCTCATGAAGCCTTGGGAGCATTAACATGCTCCAAACTTACTTAGTTGACAGGTTTCTTTGATAAATCTATTATTTACAACACTGATCCTTCAATATTTGAGAAGTTATCTCCAGTATTTGTAAAATGATTCTCAACATCTTTTCTCCCACCTCATACGCTGCTGTAACAAAGCTGAAATCCTAAGGTATCAGAAATTCTCAGGTCCAGCCAGAGGAGGGGCAATTGCTCTTTTCACCTACACTCAAATATCTTAGTAAAAAATATGTAGTAACTTGATCCTTACTCGTTTAATAGCTGGATAATTTTGCATTTTACTAACCTAGAAAATTTAGTACTTACTGAACAAACTAATTTGTGGATGTCATCGTATATTTATTTTTGTAATTAAGAAAATAAGTAAGAAAGTAATATTTAAATTTATTAAATTAGGATAACATAGTTGAGATTATTTTTAAATATGTCCAATCTTATGAGTATGACTCTCAAAACTATAAGATCATTCATCCAACCCATGTCAATTTGACATGATAAGGAGTAATATTTCCATAAAACTCTTGAGATTTTTTATCCTATATTGAAGTCGATCAAATTTAAGAGGTAATATCTCATCAAAAGATTCTAAATACTTTAACTGTCATATCTTTATGTATTTTGTTATATAAAATATCTTTAAAAAATAACAATACTAATATGTTGACATTAGAGATAATCATAGATATTCTATGATTCCATGTATCTCACATCAAGATGTGATTCCTAATCAACACCATCCTATTTGGGTTAAGTTGGTAAATATCATCAACTTCAAAATGCGTTTATTTCATTATCTTGATGTGAGAATGAATATTTTTATATTTGTTAGGAGGTTATAATAATATATTTTTAATATATATTATTCTTAAAAGTTATTATTTTTTAATAGATATCCTATGATTCCATGCATTTCACACCAATACGTGATTCTTAATTAATACCATCCTATTTGGGTTAAGTCAGTAAATATTATCAACTTCAGAATACGTTTATTTTATTATGTTGATGTGAGAATGAATATTTTTATATTTATTAGGAGGTTATGATAATATATTTTTTAATATATATTATTCTTTCATGTTGCAAGCCTTTTCTTTTTTCATGAAAAGGGAAAAGAAAATTTTTTTATGATATTTTCATGAAAATAGAAATTATTGTTCATTCTTATCATCCTTCTCTTTCACTTTTATTTATTAATTTTTTTAATTAAATAAATTTTATTTTTTTTAAAAAAAACTACTAAATACTAAATAAACATGTTTATAAAAATAACATTCTTAAATATAATATTCCTATGAATGTAAATATTTAAAACAAACGTCTCCTTATAATCAATCACCTTTACCTATAAATATCGAAACTCCCCTCTTGTATGGATATCTTCTTCTCACCCATTTAAATTGTTACTCTAAAAATTTCATCTAACTTGAATATCAAGGTTCTTGTAGGTGTATACTACCTCTTCTACCATATTTCATTGTATTTAGCAGCCAGTGAAGTAACAAGCTATCTACCTAAAGAATCATTAGTCTAAGTGTGGGTCAACTTCCTTCGAACCACCTTAGTTCACGAAAGTTCCTCAAAACATAATCTCTTAAGAAAAAGGAAAAAAAAATATATATATATATATAGACAGATGTTGAGAACCCAAAATTCATTCATAAAAGAGCTCTGCATCCTAGAAATTGTTCCTTAAATCAAACAAAAAAATTATTTACAGTTAAGTTTGAATTTAAGGTAAAAATAAAATTCAAATTGAACACATTTAATTGGTTTAGTTTTTCTTTAAAAAAGAATCATTCAACATAAACTTATTTTTATATATTTCAATATTTTATCCTCTCATATTACTGTGAATGATTTAAACAATTTATATAAGTTGAAACTTTATTATTATCATTAGTGTGACATTGGATGAAGATGCTGAGGTAAGACAGCTAGAATTGCATTTATTGTGGCGGTGGTAAGTAGAGCAAATTTGCTCCCTTTAGCAATTTGTTGGAAGGCTATAACCAGAGCTGAAGTGGGCTTCAACTAGAGTTGCGTTAACGAGATACGTATAGTGCTTATTTCTTTGATAGTTGAAATGAAATTCACTCGTTTTATATGTTTGAGTATAATTTTCTTTGCTTAGGTCATAATGATGTAAGCCTGAATGCTACTTACATCATGAGTATAATTTTCTTTGCTTGGGTCGTGATGATGTAAGTGGCATTCACACTCATTAGCACAAATTATATATCTATTATCTATTATAAAAAGCATTTTTTCCCCTACTATAAAATCCATATCCTGCTGCTTGATCCTCAGGACGGGTTAGTTAACAGTTAATGTCCAGTTGTTAGAGCAACTAAGTAAAACATTCCGAAAACATAAAACACTAATTGACATTAATATAAATATTTTTGGTCTCTAAAAATATAATTGTCTTTATAGAAGTTTTATTTGATTATAGTCATTCGAATTTATAAAGTCCATGTGCTTTTATTATCGCATAAAACACTAAAATCACATTATTTTTATTGAATATATAGACCAAATAAATAAAAGTTTCATATAGATTAAAAAAACACTTTCAGAGAACAAAAACACATTTAAACATACAATTTTCCATCAGAATGTCAAGTGGATTCTTATCAGAAATTAATCAAAGATATGATCAAAAATTTACTTTATCATTAAGTAATAATAATCTATAATAAGACTGTTCGGTATACAACTAGATATAGAAATTAACATTACCATGTCAACTGTAAGGCCCGAGCATCCACTGAGACGTAATCAAAATAAGGCCCAAGCATGTACCTAGATCTAATCAACATAAGGCCCAAGCATGTACATAGGGGTAATCCAAGTTCAATTCAACTAAGGATACCAAACACCTCATAAGGTAACAAGCGTTCAGTTGGCTTGATATAATATCAAATAAAAGAACGAATTGTACTATCAAGTCCTGACCTAAAGGCAATTTGAAGACAGACCACAGACCACTTCCAATTTACTACTATCATTTTTTAACATACAGATACCATGATTATAATCTCAAATAGTAAACACAATAACACATCAATAATCCAATACTAGAAGCACAAGTTAATCAAAACCAGCAACAATTACCTTGTTATCGTCAGTTCCAACCAAACATGCTACACAAAGACAAAAATGGGTCAACTTAGAAAGTAGAACTAATGTTTTCAAGCAGAACTGCTAAGCAGAAACCTGTGTTACATCTAATGATAAAGCGTCTCAAAGTCACTCAAAGATCTCTCAATCTCATAAGGATAATTTTATTAACAAAATATCAAGCCTAAATACACTGAATGTAATGAGTAAAATTGATAATCGATGACCCTTTACAACCAAGTCCAGACTCCAGGTAACTTCTACAGAGCAGAACATATAAGGTTAGACTTAAAGGATGCTCATTGGCACTTCAAGATCAATCAGTGAATCATGTATAACAACTTCATGTCTAAAAAATATTGAAACAAATTAATCCACTGCGTAGCCCATCTCTTCAAGTACATTTTTTTCATTTCGTTTCTAACAAGTGAACTGTGAACACCAGACCAATAAGTACAAAAATGCAAGCAAAAAGGTATCACTAGACAAAATTGATAACGTAGATCAAATCAGAAACAAATGACAAAACAAATCTAGAAAGGCAAATAGATAAAGCTTTTTTTATAATATATGCCTGAAAGAAAAACCTATATAAGCTTCATCTACCTTTAATCTTCTAAAGCAATTCTAGTATGATCCTTTGCAGTAACTATATACAAAGATAACAAATATGCTAAAAGCCTATTTATCCCACGGCAGAATCAAAGTACGTATCATCTTTTAGACAATAACCACTTCAAAAATTTTCCCTTCTACCAGACAAAATCAAAACATTCAAATTTGGCACTAATATTAAGCTACAAATTTTAACAAATTCCAAACTACCTAATGAGATTTCCACTTTCTCAAGAGCTCTTCATACACAAATTCTTTTCTTTCCTTGATAAGGCTTTGTCTCAGCTTCGACAACGTGGAAGAGGACAACCCGATTCCCCTGCCAATCATATCCTCAGCATACTTAACCGCCTCAGGAACCCTATTAAAATCACGAAGCCCCATGACTAGAAAATTCGCCGTCCGCTCCAAATCCTTCTGATAATTCTCCACCAAACACTTCCAAATCTTCATCGCCATAAGAGGCTCCCCACAATCCACATATGCCTTAACCGCCGCATCACAATTATCCTGCTCGGGCACACACTCATTCTTGACCATCTCAGCAAACACCGCAGACGCCTCCCTCAACTTCCTCCCCTTGATCAAGAACTTAAACAACAAGTTATAAGTCACCACATCAGGAAAAGCCCCTTGGTAAACCATCTCATCAAGCATCCTCCTAGCAGCGTCAGTATCGCCACGATAGCAATACATAGCAATCATCAAATTGTACATCTCAGTGGTGGGCTGCAAGACCTTCCCCACCACCACTAAAACCTCCCAGAAAAACTCAGCAGTCCTAACATCATGACACTTAACACACTCATCCAAGACAACCTTCAAGAACCTCACACCAGGAAAACACCTCCTATCTCTCATTGAATCAACAAACTTAATAGCCTCAAGCAATCCATCATGCCCTCTAACAAGGGTGCACAAAAAGGAATCATAAGCGGGAACATTAGCAGGATCCCATCCAATCTCAATCACCATCTCAGCAAACGTCTCCTTAGCACCAACCACAGCCTTTTCCCTGTCCCTCTCCCCTTCCCACCCCTCCAATAAAATGGCATAAGTATCGGCGTCAGGCCGGACCAATTTCTTAGCAACCTGCAAGTAATCACACGCATCAACAGTCCAACCATTGCTACAAATTGCACTCAAGAGTGAATTCAAAGCAGCAACGTCCCTGACACGGCCGTAATTCTCCATGACCTCAAAGGCCATAATGGCTTCGCGGATTCTGTGGGCGGCAACATAGCTGCTGAAAACAGAGGCGAATGTGGCCAGAGAGAGGAAGCCTTCTTTGTTCATGGACTTAATAGCGTCCCACATTGCGTCAAAGAAGCGATTTTTACCCAAGAGGTCTACGACGAGGTTCCAGGAATAGGGGGTGTGGTTGTCGTTTAGGTGGCGGCCGCTCCAGCGGAAGAATTTGACGGCTTGAGCGGGGAAGCCGTAGGAGAGTTTGAGGACTTTTTCGACGTCGTGAGGGGTGACGGGGATGGCGGCGGATTGGAGAGAGTGCTCGACGGTGGCGGCTGGAGTGGTGGCGATGAGGTGGCAGAGGGATTTGATGTTGGAAGCAAGGTTAGGGATGTCTTGGAAGGAAGGGAATGAAGGACGCTTGGGAATCAGAGAAGGAGAAGGAGAAGAAGAAGGGTGGTTACGCTTTCTGCGAGCACGAGGACTTTCTTCCATGGCCAACTTCTCACCTGGAAAACGAACCCTAACTGTGGGAAACAATCTGCTTTTGTTTTTTTTTTTATGGAAAAAATAATAATTATTATTATTTTTTTATTTTTTTTTTTAGATTTATACATAGGTGTTGTGACTTGTCACTCATTTACACGTCAATTGCATTAAGTGATTTTTAAGCCTCTCTGTTGCCGCTTTCTTTTTCGTATTTTTAAATGTTTCAGGGAAATGTAAATTGACTATGAAGTATTTAATAAAAGTAAAATATTATGAGATTTGGATTACGGCTTACTTAAATTTTTAATCTCTGTAAGCTAACACTTTATTAATTTTGATCTCTGTAAGTTTATTTTTCGAAGTTAATGTTTTTTTAAATTTTGTCCATGTTGTCTATTTTCGTTAAAAACTTGCTGACTTGACAAACGTTTACTGGCGTGACACTGTCAGAGTTTGCAACTAATATCAATAAGATATTTTCATGTATTTTATAAATATTTGGTTTGATAAAAAAGATTAAACAATAAAACTCACCGTTTTGTAATAAAAGAGCCTTATAAGTTGAAAAATAAGAACAAAGGGACATTATGGAGACGCAGGAGAGTGTTATGCATATAGGGTTTTTTGGGTAGGGGATTGTCATTCACGTTCTTTTCTTGGCCAGTTGTTGAAGCATTGTGATTCGTGCGGGGAAGCTTTGTGCGTTCTATGTCATTTGATTGATTTCGTGGTTACGTGAAGGTGCATGTGTAAGGCTATTTGTGAGCATGAGTGTGCACGATTTGGTGGAGCGACTGCATCAAGGTATGTGTGTGTGCCTTTTGTGTGGGGACTAGTCACGTGGGTTCATTGTTCACACGAATCCCTTATCCCCTGTTAATTAAGTAATTAATAATTTATTATTTGGAGCTAATCTTTGCTTAAGTTTGAATATGTGATTTGAAGTGATTGATGGAAATATATTGTTCGGTTCCATGTTTGATTTTGTATGTGTGGCATTATTGATTTGGATACATAATTGTAACTAGGCAAACCCCTAATACTAATGGTGGATCCTTATCGATCTGTTCACTCAGTTTCTCTAATTGATCTATCTAAGAATGATTCCACTAGTGTCCAAGCACCACTTTGAATTCATTTAATAGATAATGCTATTGTACACCGCAAAATCAATGCTTGGCACTTTACCATGTATTGACATGTAATAATTGTGTGCAGTATAATTAGTTGGCAGTGCCCTTATAAAACAAATATAATGAGTTCCCAACAGTTGAGTTTTTTAATGCTTTAGCGCATGTCAATTGATTTTAGTTATTAATTTACAAGATTTGATTGTTGATATGTTCTTCTAGCATAGGATGTCGTATACCATATATTTATAGCTTTAAACTGCTTGTATATTAAACAAGAGTTTAATTATATATACTAAGTGTTAAAATGGTGTGTAAATGTAATAAGTGGTATTACTTGAATATATACTAGTATCCTTTTTTATCTTCTATTTTTTTAAAGTGGTATTACTTGGTTTAATTTAAAGTAAAAATATGGTAGGATAATGATTTTTAATTTTTTTTTTGCAGATAATGAGTTTTTTTTTTTTTGTGTTTTCATCATGGGGTGTGTTTTTCAAACAATCCACTTTTTTTTATAAGGGAAAAATTAAAAAGATGGAAAAAGATATTGATTTGGATATCTGAAGTTTCTTTGAAGTTGTAGGGATTATACAAGATTATGGATGTAAGAATCCTTCTAAATTTTGGTGGAAGGACCATGCTCTTGAGTAGGGGAAGGTTGGAGACAAATATGTTAAGATTGTGAAGCCATGGATATTGCTCAATATGCACTCAAGAACAAATGTGTGATGGATTTATATATTGAACATGAAGGTGACAAAGTTAGTGGTGTTGTGAATGCTAGTCAAAGTGACAAAAATGTTAAGAATCATATTAAGGAAAACAATGAAAAAGATAATAACACTAATGACGAATGTCATGATAGGATCATAGATCATAGTGAGGAGAAGAGGGGATTGTGGCTAGATGATGGGTTTGATGAGGGAGAAAGCAATATTCCTAAAGAAGTTCCAAGTAATAGTGTGTTTAATAGGAAAAGTCCCTCAAAAAGTTAGAAAAAGAAGGATGATAAAGAGACAAATGGGTTAGACGATGGGTTTCTTGAGGGAGAAAATAGTGTTCCCAAGAAGGCTAAAACTAATATTAATGGCATAGCTGATGAAATTGAAGAGAGTTACCATAGTGAAGAATTGTTCAATATAGATGTTGATGATGATAATGATTTTGATGGTATTAAAAAAGTTTGGGTTCCTATTTTCAAAATGGAAGATCTGGACAAAAAATTTAAATTCAACTTAGGAATGGAGTTTGCATTTCGAGAGTAGTTTAAGGAGGCAATTCAAGAATATAATTTCTTAATTGGGAGAGAAATCAAATTCAAGAAAAGTGACAAAAAAAAAAAAAAGAGTTTTGTACACAACTAACTATGGGCATGTACTCTATTTGAGTAAAGTGGGGGACAAACACACATATAAGATAAAGACTTGTAAGGGGGAACACAAATATGGTAGGATTTTCCATAATCAAAGTGCAAAATTAGAGTGGGTGGCAAGGAAATTAGCGAGCATGTTCCATGATAGGGAGAAGTGTAAGTTGTCTAAAATAATTGTTGAAGTTAGAAGATTTGTAGCTAACATTACTATTTCACAAGCTTGGTAGGTTAAGAAGTTAGCATAGGAAATAATGGATGGTGATACATTACATCAATACACATTGTTGTGGAATTATTTAAAAGAGTTTAATAAAAAACACAAAGGGAATACTTGCTTGGTTTATGTTGAAAGGCCATCTCCAATACTTTAACCAAGATTTGATAATTTTTATTTTTGTTTTGATGCTTGCAAGAAAGGGTTTGTGAATGTTTATACGTTATTTATTGGAGTTTATGGTTGTCATTTAAAAACAAAATATGGAGGAATTCTCCTGGTTGTCGTGGACAGAGACCTAAATGATCAGTACTTTCATTTGACATTTGGTGTTGTTAAGTAAAAAATAAAAGAATCATGGCAATGGATCTTGCAATTGCTAATGTTGAATATTGGACAATAAAAAATGAGTCATTGTATCTAACCAACAAAAGGTAGTCTTTTGTTTAATGCAATTATGGTGTTTTACTATTTTCTTATGTGAATATTCTTTGATAGTGTTTTGTTTTCATTTTTTTTCTTGCAAGGTTTGGTTGAACTTTTTAAAGAATTGTATGAAAATACTGAGCACAAGTGTTGCCTTCAGCATTTGTACACCAATTTCAAAAAGAGATTTGGGGGTGGAATTGTAATTAAAGATTTCATGATGGGGGTTGCCAAAGCTACTTACAAACAAGCTTGGCAAGAGAAGATAAATGAACTAAAATAGATGATTTTGGATGCATGAAAATGGTTGCTAAAGATAAAAAATTATGGTGTAAGCATGAATTTTCTTTTTTCTCAAATGTGATGTATAAATGAATTTGTCAGGAGCATTTAACAATATTATTTTAATAGCTAGAGACAAAGCTATTATCACAATGTGTGAGTGGATCAAGAACTACCTCATATGTAGATTGACAAACCTTAGAGACAAAGCTAGTAAATGACAATATAAGGTGATGCCTAAACCAAGGAAAAAAATTAGAACATGAGGTATTGCATAGTAGCAATTGGTTTGTTATTTGTGGTGGATATAAAAAGTATGAATTCACCATACAATGCTTCCTCAAAGGTTTGTGGTGAATTTAGGGAAAAGAAGTTGCACATGTAATTATTGGGGTCTCGTAGGCATACCATATAGGCATGCAATTGCCTACACTCATGATAACAAAGAAAAACCAAAAGATTATGTTGATGAATGTTATTCAAAGAAGAGATATGACTAGTGTTACAAGCATATAATTACTACAATCAAAGGAGAAAATATGCAACTTGTTGAAGCTAAAGAAGAAATGTTTCCATCTAATTATAAAAGAGGGCTCAAAAGACCTAAAAAACAAGAAGGGAAGTGGATGAGAATCCTAATACCACAAAACTTAGGAGGACTAATGGTATTTACAAGTGCATAAGATGTGGACAAATGGTCATAATAGTAGAGGTTGCACAAGTCTAATTGTGGACCTAATAACTCAATTGTGTAAAGTAAGAAATACTTCATTCTATTATGTAATTTTATTTTGACATAAAATCATGATATTTTATGCAATTCTATGTGTTTACATAGGAAACCAAAAAAAAGTTACCTCAACAAGTGAGCAAGGAATTGAGTAAGGAACTAAGCAATTGTTTGAACAAGGAATTGAGTAGTGAACTATGCAATCAACATATACAACACAAAATATGTTAAATATGTTAATTCTTAATGATGTAATTAATAAGCTTAGTCAACATTACTTATTTAACAGTTGGTTGTGGGTATAGGTGACTATTGATTTAAGCAATTTTTTGGTTATTATTGATGTTAACAACTTTTTTGGGATTGTTATTGATGTAATTAATAGTTAGATATTCTACATACTACAATAATATTTTATTCACAAAGTTAGTGATTTTTTTTGCTTCAGACATTATGCTTTCTCATAATTTGGTTGTGTTAATTTACTTTAAAGTTTTATGTCAAGTACAATGTTGCATACTAGAAAGATCAGCATTAGGTTGTGTTGATTTGGTTGCTTCATATCACATTAATTCAAGACCAACATAAACTATCAAGAGTGGGTTGTGGATCATTTTTCTGTTGCATTTAGTTATGTAATGTAATTGGTGAAAAGATATTTGACAAGCAAAAAGAGTCCCCAATGGGGCCACCCTAATACATAGTGAACAAAATACATAGCCCCTTCCTAGAAAATCAAAACACACAATTTTGATTCTTATCTTACTAACCTAAAAAGCACAATGAGAACACTAAAATAGAGTAGCTTCACACAAAATAGAGCACCAACACCTCACATTAGCTCTTTCTTACATTCTATTATGGTACATCAAAAACTCACAAACAACAAATGAAACAACCATTAATTAGATAACATTTTTCATTTTCTCTCCATCTCCAACTTCTTCTTTAAATTAACTATTTTTCCTGGAATCAACTTCCATCAAATGGGAATGAAGTCGCATTAGTTGGGATTGAACCTTCATCAATTGAGACTTATATATATAAATAGAACATGTAGTGGGAGTGGAAGGAACATCAACTTCGTTAGCCCAAAGAAACAACTTACAACCTTCTTCCCTCTACAAAAAATATAATCTTAAGAAATTAGAAGCATAAACAAAATAATTTTTTTTTGGCATAAATCGATAGAAAATGCACAACTTACATTAGAGTTTATACAACGCCAAAATCAATTATTTGAGTTGCCTATGGTCCTCAAAGTAAACAACCTCATGGATTCTTTGCAGCCAGAAACTGGAATTTGAATGAAGGGTACTTGTTGGGTCACTTGAGTTGCAGATGAAGAAGATTGGGTCACATCCATTAGACGAACCTTGGTAAACTGAAGCTTGGCAATGGCACTCGATCTTACCTCTACAACAATGAATCCTAAGCAAACAATGTCTCTTTCTCCTTCTTTCATCAAGACAAAAGCATGTTGACCCCTTTTAATTAGCAAAATCATAATTTTAATTTTTCATTTAAAAAAAATATTGACATATTTAGTTGGTATTAGTTACAAACGTTGATCAGTGAATGTTTACCACGTCAACAAATTCATAATGGAAGTAAATGATAGAGACCAAATTTAAAAAAAACGTCAAATTACAGGGACTAAAATTGGAAAAATGAACTTATAGGGATCAAAACTAAAAGATCGCGAACTTATAGGGATCAAAATGATATTTAAGCCTTAGATTAAAATATTCTTGTTTAATAACTATTATTTTTTTATGTTTCTAATGTTAGTAGTGAAATATTAAATAAGGATATATTTGAAAAAAACTATTAATTAATCATTTAATTTTTAAAATATCAATTATTTTGATATATAAAAAAAAGAGTTAAAACATCTAAAAATATGGAAGGATATTAAAATTTATTAAATTATAAAGAAAAAAATATATGTTAATAATACAAAATAATTTCATAATATCATTTAATAACAAATCATTATGTTGTTATTGTTAGGACTATATATAAGAATTTTGAGGTTTTACACAAAATTTTAAAAAAGACTTAATATTTTTAGAAATTTTATTTGATGGATTATTATGTTCAATATTATCTTATAATAAATAATATTTATTTAAATTTCATCTTCTTATTCTTAATTAGAATTAGGATTATTATTAGTGTTTTAACATTTATATGAGATTGTTCTACCACTTATTTATCATATCTATATTCCTTTTAAAGATATATGGTAACAAATATTTTAAGAGCACTATGTTGAAATTGGATTAATTGTTTAAGTTTTCTTTAGTTTTTTAATTATTATAAGTATGTAATAATTCAATATTAATAATTATTTTGAGTAATTCACTTTAAGTCTTCAAAGAGTGTTAAAAGTTAAGAAAAAAAAAAAGAAGAGACAAAAAAATCATTTTAAAATAAAAAATGAAAATTTTAAAATATAGATAGATAATAAAATAATAGTCAAATTTTAAAGATTTTAAAAGTAATTAAATCTTAAAAAATTATTACAATGGTTATTTTATTTTTTTCATAATTAAATTCACATTTTTTAATTATGTTAATTACTTTTAGTAGCAATTAAACATGACACTAAAACGTTAGAGTAATAAAGATAATAAAATATGTAAAAAAATTAATACAGACAAATAAAGTCTATAAATAATAAATAAATATAATAATAATAAAATAGTTAGACTGAATCTTTAAAATTGAAACATTATCACTATACATAAATAACTTTATTTGTAGAATTAAATCTTGTTATTGAAACCATTGAATTACTTATCAAGATATTATGTCAATTTTTATTTTTATCTATTATATGTATTCTATGTATAAAAGAAAGTTAAGAAAATGTGAGACCCAAGCCAGTGGCCGAAATGGCCTAGTTTTGTACACGCCTGATTTTCAATCTTTTTACTTTCATAAAACCTGAATTTAGTTTTCGAACTTTAACTTTAATCAATTTAATCTTTGTACTTAACAAATAAAAACAATGATTTTCATTCTTTCTCACAATAAAAATAGTTGGGGATGACTGATGAAAATTAATATTTTTTTTATGTCTAGGAACCAAATTGATCAAAATTAATGATAAGAATTAATATCATTTTTTTACTGAAAGTAGAAGGACTAAATATATATTTTACTTTTATTATTATCATTAATATTTATATTGTTATTGTTATTATTATTATTAATATTGCTATTATCATTGTTATTATATGGTTGTTATTTATATTAATGAAATGTTAGTAATACATTTTTTGATATTTTCTTTTTCATATTTTCATTATATTTGATTAAAATT
>JAMLFT010005380.1:0-17670 GCA_026544285.1 Pachyrhizus erosus | reverse complement strand
TATTCTATCAAATTTTTTAATTATATTATATTTATATTATTGTTTAATGTTATTACTTAATGATAAATACTAAAACAACAAATTGTTAAGTTTTTAAAAGATTAATATAAAACAATTTTTTTTCAAGAAAAAAAATAAAAATTCTTATTTTACAGGGATCAAAATTAAAAGACTAAATCTATTTTAAAATTTTCATAGTCTAATTAATCAAAATCAATAAATTTAAAAAAGTTAATGATTCTTTATGAGAACATGCTTGCAAAAGTAAACTCTGTACTTAGATATTCTATTCCCTCCCGTTTGAGTATTTTTAAAAAACTTAATGTGAAACAAGTTTTTAAGAAATTATCATAAACAATAAATAATTTCAGAAACTATTTTCTTCAAATTCAGACCTTGCTTTACTCAACATCACATTCAATTCTGGTTTACGATTTTAATTTAACTAAAGATTTTATTTTATTTTATCAGCCAATAAACATGTCTTTTAAAATATTATTATAAAAGATAAAATTAAAATCTTATTACAATTTATAATTAGATAATAATATAAAAAATCATTACACTATCAGCATATTTTAATTATTATTTTATACTATTAACTTTCAGTCATTTGAATGTATATTTTATTTAAACTTAGTTGCATTTTTTCTCCATTTGATTTAATTTATACGTAATTTTATTCCTTAAAAAAATAAACCAATAATGTTTCTCTCTTTTTAAACTTGAACAAAATTTTCTGAATTAATAAAGTGAAAGTTTTTTTTACCTAAAATCGTCAAAAGCTTGGATTGCTTTTTCTTTGAGAATAATGATGATTCTTCATTTGAATCTTTCACCGCTTGATTAAGTGACACAAATCACTGTCACCTACGTTAACTAATATTAATTATATATTTTTAAAAGTTTTTTAAATAATTTTTAAACGTAATCTCAAATTTAATACAATTATTTAATTGATATTAATTTCTTTTAGAATAATTATTTTCAAAATTATAAACATCACATTGATGTTAAACACCTAATTGATTGACATTTATTTTAAGAAGTTATCAGATATATTTCTAATAATTTAGATGAGAAATTGACGGTTATTAATTACGAAATTTTAATTTTTTATATATATTTATTTAGTGTTGTGATTGTTATAATCATGTCTTAATCTCATTCTCCAATTTAAATTAAAATGTCTTAAATATATTTTTAATCTTTATAAAACAAATAAATTTTAATTTTAGTATTTGTAAAAAAATATTTTTATTCTTCTAAAATTTTAAATCATTATTTTTAGTCTTTTTAAATTGAGTAAATTTTGATTTTGATTTTTTTAAAATATTTTTTATTTTTATCTCTCCAAAATTTGAAATCATTTTGCTTATCCAATATTATACATCAATTTTAAAGATAAATATTATACATCAACTTTAAAGATTCAATATAAAAAGTGTTTTTTAGATATTTTTTTTGTAAAATCAATTTAAAAAGTCTTATAAAAAGATGTCCACATTCTAAAACAATCTCTAAAGAATTGATCTCGAATTTCTACATCAATTTTTAGTACAGTTGATATAAACATTATTCTCTAGATCAATTCTAAGATGATTAATATGAAAATATTTATTTCAATATTTCAAAAACATTTGGCCCTACACACTACATCAATTTTGAAAAATTGCTGTAACCCATGGTTCTTCATTAATGTATTTCACTAAAGTGCAACCTGGTTCTCTAGGTAGGGTCATGAAAGTATATAAGATACAATGTTGGCATGCTTCCTTGAATTCTAATACGTATTAATTTTATTTTTTTCACATATAAAGTCCAAGTAGACAAATGTAAATATTATAGAAAGTGGATAAATTAAGATTTTAGTGTGAGAACATTGTAAAAGTACAAGATATATATAGAGTGTGTAAAATAATAACAAATCCTAAATTATCTATAACTTGAATTTAAACTATGACAAATTAATTACTAATCTTGAAATTATCTTAAATTTGAATTGCTCTAAAAGACTCAGAGAATATCATGTCAATGGTTGAATAAATGTATACTGTAATTTTTTTAAGAGGGAACCCCCACTAAGATAGGCTTTAGAAAAAACTCATGTGTGTAGTACATTAATTTTGGAGTTTGAACAACTTTCCATTATTCCCTGTATCTCCATTGACAATACTAATTAATCTATACAAAGGAACACGATGTAATTTTATTTTAACGGTGTTTTCTGTTGATACGTTATTACACTTCTTTTGTTAGATTTTAACACCCCCCACCCCCCTCATAATTTCACTAAAGTTGATAACAACAACCGGTTTATTGATCAAAATAATACAAATTTTAAAATAATATATTTTTATAAAATATTATTAGTTTAAGGAACTTTTAAACAGTGCATGTTTTAGTGATACCATTTGTGTTGTAATTGTTAGACACGTACAAAAATTAAAATTAAAATTATCATTTCCTTTTAATAATAGGCAATATTCCTTTTTTTTATTTTTTTTATTTGTCTACTACAGAATATAAAAGATAGATTAAGAAATGTAATAACTACTACAGTTTATATTAAAATTACTTTTAACTAACGCGACATTTACTCTTGTTTTTATGAACAAATATTTAATAATTAAGCAAAAAATTGTTGAAAAAGATAATAATTAATGTTATCTTAAACTTAAAATAAACAGATAAATAATAAAATAAATTATAGTTTTTAGCTTTAAATAAACAATTATAATTGTTTTTCCAATATATACGATCTTCACTTGAATAAGCTAAATCCTTATTTAAGAAAGCGTTGCTACAAGCCTATTAATGAAATGGCAAGTCTAGGTTAGGTAGACAATTAGTAAACCATGCTTGGGTCATTCTCACATGCCAATCCTAAGGTGGAAAAATGCATTTAAAAATTGCAGTATATTAAATTAAATAATAGTTAAAAGTGAGCTCACGTGTTAATTTTATTAGGTACTTACTGTATTAGGCGTTTGAAATTTTGATCTTATCCATCGACAAAATAAAATATATATATTTTATCTGCTGGCAAATGACATTGACTAATCCTCTTCAACTGATCATATATTTTAAATTTATGGTTGTTAAAATATATGCCACTTGCAATTCTGAACAAGTAATGTATGAAAAAAATATCACGATCATATACAGTTTTTTTACAAAATCATACAAGATGTTCACTTTTAAAGATTTATGTTTTATAATAAAATATTATATACAAATATGACGTTAAATAATTTAACCAACAGGCATGAGGTGTAATTCCTTTGGTTGATTGGACCTCAGATATATATTGTATCACAAGAGCCTTTGGCACACATAACACATCACACATCACACATCACACATGCATATAGCTAGTTCTAAATATTATATTAAACAAATTGTTGGGCTAGAGATTCGAAGATTGCTCTTTATCTTGTCCAGTATGATTATAATCCGGCCCAATCAATATATTTTGCAGAGAAGTAAATAATAATAATAATCTCAGCTGTTAATTTTAATTAATCATTATTATTATTATTAGTCTTTATTTTTTGAAACATATTTTTTCATCATAGAAGAAGAGTCAAATCCTTTTGCTTTCTATTTAAACTATAAATAATATTTCTCAAACTAAAAAAATATACTTGAATTAGTTTTTAAATATATATTTTCCTTTCATATACACAATTCAGATTGAGACTTTGTTTAAAAAAATCTAACAGCTAGTATGACTTCATAGGTATTTTATTTATATATTTTGTCTCATTTGTCATGAAAATAAATTAGGATTTTTAAATGAATGATTAAATTATTAAGGACAATTTAGGTGTAAAAATATATTGTCATGTCTTATATTATATAAAAATTACTCATTTTTTCACTCTATATAAATTTTTGAATGTTTCTTTCTATCTCTTTCACCTTCTTACTCTCTCTTTATCTTTCTCTTAGAGTTTTCAATTTCTTATATTCTCTTTGAAAATCACAAGTTTAATTTTTGTGTTAGAGCTTCGTGTAAGCCATAGGTTGTTGTTCGATGGGGTGTGAAACAAGTTTCATTTGAATGTGAAAAATTCCTAACCTCAAATATTGAATCTACAATTGAGGTTTTGTTTAAACGACGATGCTAATGTTTAATGGAATTTGGTACCAAATTCTTGTATATATGTTGAATGAAATTGAAGAAATGCATCTTTTTTAACCTAATGTTAAAACTGAAATTACTTTAATGTGATATTAGCGTTCTATTTGATTTTTATCTATTATTTTAGCTCAAAGACTTTTGTTTCAATTACAGTTGTGACACTTCTCATTCTTAAAAGAGAATTGATAGTAAATGATCTTGATAAACTGTCAAATAAAATATTAAACCTAAATCTCTAAGGCATTATTTTTTTAATTCTAAAAATAATAAAAGTAAATAAGTTAGAATGTGTTTTTTTTAAGTAATGTTTCCCTTGATGTTTGATTTTGGTAATTCTTTGTATTGACATGAACTACTCTTGTCACTCATTGATTAAAATTTTATTCAAAAAAGTATAACTAAAGTATATCTTACCACCTCTGTTAGTTAGCTAACATTTGTAATTATGAATTTTAATTTTTTTTGTTCACATAACATTGGAATACTTGTTCACAAAGTATTTCAATTATCTAGTTTTCTATGTTTTAATTGAATATAACTCTAAGTGACATCTAGGTGAAAATTGCCTTAACTTGTTGAAATAATGTATTAATAGGGTGAAAAAAATTGGCTAACATTTTTGTACCAACAATTTAATATCATACAATAACATAGTGCTAGAATTAAAAAAAATTAATTTGAAGATAATGTAGATAAAATCAAATGGCAAGATATTGTATGTTCAAGTAAAAAATGATTTTGCAGACTTTATTTTTATTTTTCTCACGTTTTCTTTATCTTGAAGGAAGATGGTTCTTCTTTGAAAAACATTGATGGATTGTATAAGACCATTGTTGATTTAGATGAAAATCATTGGACAACAAAGGAAGTGAAAAACAAACTTGTTGATATTAGACTTGCTCCACAGTTCAGATTAAACAACTAGTTGCTCCCAATCTAGGTTATCTATTTGTTTTCCTTAAGTATTTCATTTAACATGGCTAAGATCACAAATAGATATAAGGATCATTCTATGACTCTTCAATATTTACCTAAATTCTTAACATAAGCATAAGCGATTGACAATGATCATCTTAAAAAAATGATGCATGTTTTGACAAGTCTTTATTGGCTTTTCCTAAAAAGGTACCAAAAATATTTGTGGTTGGAAGACATATAAATTATATATTACAAGTCTTGTTTTTTATTATTCTTATGAACTTTTGTATGATCATGAACTACAATTCTCACTGTTGTCAAAAATGTTGTTGATCCTAAAATAATAGTTGTCTATAAGGAGAATCCTCATGTAGAATTTACTAAATCCAATACAATTTCTTATGTTAGTTATATTAGGAGAACATCTATATGTTAAAATGCATGATGACAATGTGATCTTGACAATCCTAAATCCTAGTCTTGATAACATAACAATTGTTTGTGGAACAATAAAATGTGTGGTTATCATTATTTTCAATTGACCTGTAGTTATTCTTTTGATCAATAAAATGTGTGGCTATGACTTTTTTTTTATAAGGATTGTTTGTTCTTTGTATTTTTAGACCTTGTTTATCTTACGATCAAAATCAATTGTTCATCTTGCACACATGTTTAGAATAATCAATTTGTTTTCTCCAAACTCATGTGTAACTCTTGTCTTACAAGGTGAACTAAGTTTTCATTTGTTTGAATATGTAATCTATGTTTCATCAACTGGTGCTAGAACATTTAAATTAGTGCTTCAAGATGTTTTGTTGTCCTTATAGGGATAATGATTACATCATGTTTTGTTTTTATTGTAGCAAGATAATTTAATTAAAGAACTTGTAGGTCATTAAAATGTTTTCTTGACCTTCCTAAGTGAAAGCAACAATCAAGATTGAAAAAACATTTAAAGAAATATTGCCAACAAGTTATGTTCATTCTTTTTATATCTCTAGCTGATTAATTAGTGATGACTCGAGTTGCAATGCTATATTTTAAACTTTTTTCATGTTTATAGTAATCTGACATTTTTGTCCCCTACTTATTTAATTTATTATAAATTAACTCTGATGTTAGTTTCATGAAAAGTAAAATGATAGCTAACTATATTATGGTGAGTAGAAAAGTAAGTTCATTTTTAATTATTTACTCACCAATTACCATGAACTTAGTGAGGGTGCAAATTATTCATTTTAAGACAGTTTATTATAAGGTATTTGCTCTTTGCATTTTAGCCGGTGTAATTTTTTTAAAATTTTAATTGGTAATTGATTTGGAGAGTGAAAAATAACAATGAGATGCTATTTGGACTTAATGCAGTGTTAAATTTAAGTTATTGAATGAATTTGTTGTATGACATGTTGTATCATTTAGGTCCAAAGTGATAAGAATTATATATATATATATATTATCTTTCAATGATAGTGTTAATAATTTTAATTTAATTAAAATATTGTAATTTTTTTCACTAGGTAAACAAATTAAAGCTAAAAGTCTCTTATGGAAATAAATTTAACATAAAAAAGATTGTAATATTTATGGAGTACATTGTGTTAGACTAATTAAAGGTAAAAGATATATTTTGAAGATAAATTATTGTTTAACTAGTTGTTTTATGCATTTTGAGAGAGAGAAAATAGCATAAAGTTATTTTTCTTTGGAGTTAAATGTTTCTTAAGTCAAAATCACTTAGCAAAGTATCATTTGCACATGCAAGATGAATGACAAACATAACTTTTACAAAAGACACCAATTAAGAACTTTTGCTATGTTGAATTCTAATTTTAGAAAAGAAAGTCAAGTCATCAACCCAATAATAATTATGTGTGTCCATATTGTGAATTCTAGTATTTGATGTGACATCCTATGTATAAATCATGTAAAGTTGCATCCCCTTATCAACTCAATTAGATTTAGTTAAATTTTTTATTTATCATAACTGACATTGATAAATAATTAAAATACTTTTTGTTAATTAATTATACAATTAGATTTTTTCTTAATTAATGTATTACTTTAATTTATTGATATGACTACATTATTAGAAATTATATATATAATTATTTTAGTTTATTATTAATTTCATAGCGTTTTATTTATCTTTTTTATATATAAATCATGAAACATTTCTAGAAATCTTGAAGCAAGCTTTGTATATAAAATAATATAAGTAATTGAATACCAGTGGTTCTAAATCGTTGCGAGTTTAAATAATTATTTATTATATGAATATATTGATGGTTATAAATCATCAATAAACTAAAATTATTATATATAAAGTATGAATTTTATGACGACTAAAATTGCTGCTAGACAATTTATTAACCATTACTTAGATGGATGACATAAATTGACGTTAAATTGTTTACCGTTGTTGAATTTTATAACACTTTTTTAACTAATAAAAATAAATTTAGTGACGGTATAATCGTGACTAAATAATCTATTGAATTGATTAACAAAAATAAACTTAGTGACAAAATAAACTCTAAACAATTATAACTGTCACAAAATAATCCATTTAATTAACAATAAAATTTGATTATTATAATAAATAAATATTTTTTAAATCTTTTGACGACGGATAACTTAAAAAAAATTCATGACCCAAATATTTAAGAAAAAATATTACATGTATTGATGGTATAAATATTTTTTATATTATTATTTAATTATAAATTTTTATTTTTAACAAGTTTATTGATTTTTATAATAATTATTTTAAAAAAAATCATATATTAAGATTGTAATAGTTTTTGCAATCAAAATGCATGTCTATGAAGCACATATTTAAAAGTGATTAAAAAATTATTAAATGCATTAAGAAAATATCTTTTCTGAAATGTATTGATAATATGTTTTGACTGCATGATTTATTTGACATCAACTCTTGTATGGTTTGAGCTTCTGTAGCGAACATAAAAGACACTGTAACACAACTAAAATAAAAACTTTGTACAGGAAAATATACAATTAATTGTATAAAAAGATATTAAGTTTATTTTACATTTATAGAGTATATAGTAATCTCACAGTTTAAACATAAACCTCTTTTATTAGTAAGTTTAAACAAAAGAAAAAAAAACAAAAAAATTAATAATAGCAAACAAAATATTATATAAAAAGAAAAATAATGATGATGCAACAGATATTATGTTATACCAAAAGAAGGAGGAGTTAAGATGAGAAGCTCATGTTTTGCACATGGTCTTAGGGCTTAAAAAATGATAATTATTTTTTGATCTGAGCATCTTTACTGGCCTTATAAATACTCAGGACTTTGGTTGTGTTCCTCACAAGCCACAGGCTTAGTTTTCTCTACTTAAGAAAAAAGAGTGTAACGTTGTTGTTGTTGAAGAAGCAAAGATGTTTTCAGGGGTGACGAGTCTCATCAACAGGGGTCAGAAGCTGAAGGGGACAGTGGTGTTGATGCGTAAGAATGTGTTGGACATCAACGCCCTCATCTCTGCTAAAAGTGCCGGTGGCTTCATCGACGGCGTCTTCAATGCCGCCACTGATATCATCGGCACCGGAGTTGACACCCTCACCTCCTTTCTGGGCCGATCAGTGGCTCTTAAATTGATCAGTTCCACCGCTGCTGACTGTAACTTCTTTTCCTCCTTTCTTTCTTTTCTTTCAAGTCAAGAGAAAAATAATTATATTCATTATTTTAACTTTTTTAATAGCTTCAAAAAATAACTCTATTAAATCATGTTTATTTGTCCCTACTTTGTAAGGTTTCTTAAAACAAAAAAACAAAAATGGAGAGAGAAATTTTATTACTATAGATAAAATTATTACTAATTACCTTTTAATCTTTTATCATTTAAATTTATAATTCTTTGTTTTGTTAATTAAAGTGGCAAGTTTTAATATTGTAAATTGTGCATGAGTTGTAACACTTGGATTTTAAATAGCAATATGAACGACATGCAAGTGACAATCTGACATATTACTAAAATGACTTGAATAATTTTTGTAGCAACTGGTAAGGGAAAGGTGGGAAAGCAAACTTTTCTGGATGGTCTTGTTGCTTCCTTACCAACCTTGAGAGCAGGCGAGTCTGCATTCGATATTCATTTTGATTGGGACAGTGACATGGGAATTCCTGGTGCATTCTACATCGAGAATTTTATGCAAGTTGAATTCTTCCTTGTGAGTTTGACTTTTGAAGACGTTCCTAACCATGGAACCATCCACTTTGTTTGCAACTCATGGGTTTACAACGCAAAAAAGTACAAAAATACTCGCATTTTCTTTGCCAACAAGGTAAACCTGTCACTTACCATACTGGTTAATTTGTTGACTTTAAATTCTATTTCCCAGAACTTTTCATCATGAATAAGAAAATATATTCTGTAGACATACCTTCCAAGTGAAACACCGGGTCCACTAGTGAAGTATAGAGAAGATGAATTGAAGACTTTGAGAGGAGATGGAACAGGAGAGCGCAAAGAACATGAAAGGATCTATGACTATGATGTCTACAATGATTTGGGTGATCCTGACTCCAATGTCAGATTGGCTCGTCCAGTTCTTGGAGGATCCACCACCTTGCCTTATCCTCGCAGGGGAAGAACTGGCAGAAAACCAACTAGGAAAGGTAAGCCTTTTGTTTCTTCTATCTAAGATTCGAATGTTTTCAGATCTCTTGTTATCGAATTCATTATATGATATTTGAGTTTAACTTTTATATATTGTTAGTCTAAAAACTAATTAGAAATTACAGTAGATATAATTTTTAAGAACTTATGACAATATATCGTTGGATAGAAATGTAAAATGTCTTTGTATTGACAAGACACACAGTGGTTTAGTTTTTGAAATAATTAATAATTGACAGAATTAATGTTAAAAAATACTAATATTTATAAATGAAATTTTAAAAGAGAGTTTAGAAAAATTAACTTTCTGTTTGATGTAACTGAATCACTCTTGAAATATAAATGTATTTGTAAAATTGAGAGCCCCACTCTTAGCGTCAGCTTGGATCGAATGAAAGTTAGCAGAAAAAAACAGAACGGAAAGAAGAAAAGTTCAAAATGAATTGTTCTTTGTCTATGTGCTAAAAAGTAAATGGCTCCACTGCTGTTACATTTTCTCAGTTTTGGAAGGAAAAGAGCGTAAAACTGATTGTGTAAAAGACAAATACCAAATTATCCTTATTTATATATATTTCTTTTTTATAGGGATATTTATGTCATAGTGTACAATTGTATATATATTTTTCTTTATTTTCTATATAATTAAACAAAAAGAAAACTTTTTTTTCTTTCCTTCTATGTTTTCTTTTACTAAATAATTTAAAAATCATTTTACTTTTTATTTTTTTTCTTTCTTTTTCATTCCTTTCACTTCCTTTTTTTAATACCAAACAAAGCATTAAAGTCAAGTATATTTTCACTAACCTCACTTTTTATTTATTGAGGAAATTAGCCTAACTGTTTTGTCACTGTTAAATAGGATATGATTTTCAGCTAAACAAACAGACATAAAGCAACTTTGATCTAAACATTGGTTGAATTGTTTCGAGGAACCTTGAATTTTATTAAATGTCTTTTGTTGGTCTACACAATCCTATCCTATGAAATCTAAAGCTAGTGTTGATGATGTTGCTAATATATTTTGCCATTATATATCTTAACAGATCCTAAAAGTGAAAGTCGCAGTGACTCTGTTTACCTTCCGAGGGATGAATCATTTGGTCACTTGAAGTCATCAGATTTCCTTGGTTATGTACTCAAGTCGGCAACTCAAACTGTGATACCTCAATTACAATCCGCAGTTAGACTACAATTCAATTCATCTGAGTTTAATAGCTTTGATGACGTGCGTGGACTCTATGATGGTGGAATTAAGTTGCCTACTGATGCACTTAGCAAGCTTAGTCCTATACCATTGTTCGGTGAACTCTTCCGAACTGATGGGGAACAGGTCCTTAAGTTTCCACCTCCTAAAGTAATTCAAGGTAGTATATTATAATTAAATATATATACTTCTAGCAATATTTATATTCATAAACATGGTAAGCTGATATATCTTTTGAAATGTTCTTATTTGGAGCAGTGAATCAGTCTGGATGGATGACTGATGAAGAGTTCGCAAGAGAGATGATTGCTGGTGTAAATCCACACATTATTAGAAGACTTCAGGTAAATTTACTATTTTACTGTTAAGCATGTACAGAATACTAAACATTTTATCCACTTGTTATGTTTGCAGTTGATAACCTTACCTCATTGCAAATTAAATTTATTGTAGGAGTTCCCACCAAAGAGCAAGCTAGATAGCCAACTCTACGGTGATAATACCAGTACAATAACCAAAGAACACTTGGAGCCAAATTTGGGTGGGCTCACTGTAGATCAGGTAAATCCAATTCTTTTTTCATTCCTTATATAACATTACTTGAAGAATTTTACTGTTTGCTGCAAAATCGTTTTGTTTTGATATGATTGAAATGAATCACAAGGACTAAAATATTTTTGGTTGAACAGGCTATCCAAAGCAATAAATTGTTCATATTAGACCACCATGACACCCTTATCCCATATTTGAGGCGAATAAACGAAACTGAAACAAAGGCCTATGCTACCAGAACCATCCTTTTCTTGCAAGATAATGGAACTTTAAAGCCATTGGCCATTGAGCTAAGTAAACCACATCCACAGGGTGATAATTTTGGTCCTGTTAGTTATGTTTACCTTCCGACAGAACAAGGTGTTGAAGCTTCTATTTGGCTACTTGCCAAGGCTTATGTGATCGTAAATGACTCTTGCTATCACCAACTTGTCAGCCATTGGTATAAATTTTGCAAACAAGATTTATTTAGTCAGAATTAGCTTGTCTATTTATGAATTATTCTTTAATATGTTTACATTTATGACAGGTTAAACACTCATGCAGTTGTTGAGCCATTCGTGATAGCAACAAACAGGCATCTTAGTGTTGTTCACCCTATTTACAAACTTCTTCTTCCACACTATCGTGACACAATGAACATCAATGCACTTGCAAGGAATGTCCTGGTGAATGCAGAGGGTATTATAGAATCAACATTCTTGTGGGGACGCTATTCTTTGGAAATGTCTGCTGTTGTATACAGGGATTGGGTTTTCACTGAGCAAGCACTACCTGCTGATCTTGTTAAGAGGTAATCCTTACAAATTATAAGCACATCTATAAAATATTTAGATTCTTGGTCTATTCTATTCAAGTACTCATTACTTGAGATAAAATTAAAAATTGATCTCAAAAGATGTTAATGTTATTTTCTTTGCTTGTTATCCAGAGGCGTGGCTGTTGAGGATTCATCTTCCCCCCATGGCGTTCGGCTTTTGATAGAGGACTATCCTTATGCTGCTGATGGACTAGAGATATGGGCTGCAATTAAGTCATGGGTTCAAGAATATGTCTTTTTCTACTACAAGTCAGATGCTGCTATTGCACAAGATACTGAACTCCAAGCCTTTTGGAAAGAACTTGTACAGGTTGGTCATGCTGACAAGAAAAATGAGTCATGGTGGCCAAAGATGCAAACTCGTGAAGAGTTGATTGAATCCTGCACCACCCTCATATGGACTGCTTCAGCACTTCATGCAGCTGTTAATTTTGGACAATATCCTTATGGTGGTTATATCCTTAACCGGCCAACTCTTAGCAGGCGATACATGCCTGAAGTAGGATCCCCTGAGTATGGAGAGCTTGCTAAGAACCCTCAGAAGGTGTATTTGAAAACAATTACAGGGAAGGATGATGCCCTTAAAGACCTTACAATTATAGAGGTCTTGTCAAGGCATGCTTCTGACGAGTTGTACCTTGGACAGAGAGATGGTGGTGAATTTTGGACTTTTGAGAGAGAGGCATTAGAGGCATTCAAGAGGTTTGGAAAGAGGTTGGCAGAAATTGAGCAAAAGCTCATCCAAAGGAACAGTGATGAGACACTGAGGAACCGATATGGCCCAGTCCAGATGCCCTACACATTGCTTTATCCTTCTAGTGAAGAGGGGTTGACTTTCAGAGGCATTCCCAATAGTATCTCCATCTAAAGAGGTTTATGGTTATGTTGCAATATAAATAAAAGATGAGGGGTCTAATTCCTTCACTCCCGTGTATGGTTATTGTGTATGTTGGGTGCTTTGATGTTTTGCTTTTATAAAACTTCTATGTTTCTACTCTGTACCATGCTACATTTACAAAACGAAGTGCAGTGTTCATGTTTGGAAATAGTAAATTTAAGACAGCACAGCTTGTTACAAAACTAGCAATGAATTCAAATTATGATGTTGTGCAAGTTGGTTTCAGCAGGACCAAAATTATTAACATCTTATGAATGTGAGTTATTTACGGGTTCTAATAATTAATATTTGTTGAAAAATTTAGCTAGTCATTGTAATGAGATATCTCCTTTTAACAATGTTTTCAATATAAAAGGAGTGTTAATAATAATTTTTTTTTCTAGTACACTAAAATTTATGATTTTTAATAAATTTTAATTAATAATAGAGAGTTTTTAAAAGAAAAAAAATTTAAAAGAGGATATTAAAAAAAATGTTACTTCAATTTTTTTTGTATGTACAACTTGAAGGGCAAGTCATGAAGTGTTTTTCATGAATATTTTCTATTATCAAGCTATATTTATTAAAAGTCTAGAATATTTGCTATTCTAAAATAACATAAATAGAATGTTTCAAGTTTGACATCCTTAATTAAGTGTAATTATCCTTGAATGAATAATATTAATATTAAATTTCAAAATATCATTCAATTAGAAAGATTGAGAAATGAAGAAGATGTAACTATTTTTTACGTCTAAGTAGCCATGTTGTCTCATTTCTTTATTTATTTAAAATAAATTTATGCAAATAAATCTATAAAACAAGTTTTGAAAACCTTGTTAATATTTGTTGTCAAAAAGAATAAATTGATTAAGACAGTGATTGCGATGAATCACCTTTACAAGTAGTTTAACTAGGAATGCTTTTAATAACCCTTAGATCCATCTTAAACTTGCAATAATACCCTACATCCCACACATTGGATCCCTTCTCTACCTTCATCTATAGTTATTATTCGTCATATGCCACTATTGGAGGCAATTTTTTTTGGCAATAACACTGCATTTTATTCTCTGTTTCTTTTCCTTTTTCCTTTCTCTAGAAATTGACGCTTTCTCTCTTTTCTTGTAGCATTGATCTCAGTGACAACAACAAGGAAAATCTTATAACTAATGAGTGTGGAGACAATGTTGTAAGAGTATATTCTATCCACTAGTTGATGATACTTTTGTTTGTGGAGGTGATTTGGTGGTGGGAATAATGATTTAGGTTGATGTGGTGGTGGTGCTCAAATGTTGATTGATGTAGTAGTGGTGTAGGAATAAAATAGAATATTCATGTGGTAATGGTACAATAGTACGTGGTGCAAGAGGATGCACAATCTTGTGCTTTCAGAGTATGGACTTGAAATTCTTATTGTGGTGGTTCATCTTCATCACGTTCATGTTGAATTTTATGGTTGTGAACCTTTACCTTCTTTCTTAGGTTCTTAGTGTTCACTTAAATTGTGTAACAACATACAAAAACAAAAAAGGTAAAATAGATGACACAATTACAAGGGTGGGGGAAGGCGAAAGACAGGAAAGAAGGAGGCAGGGGAAAAAGAAGTGACATCACCATCAAAAATTGCCTTTAAGAGTGATGCATAGCAAATAAAGGAATATAAAGGGAGGTAGGGAAAAGATCTGCTATATGTGATGTAGGATATTATTGTGAGTCTAAGATGGATCTAAAAGTAGATTAACTATAAAGGTGATCCATTGTAGCCATCATCATTAATTAAATATTTAAATAAAAAAAATCATAATATTTAGTTATTATGTTTCTCTTAAGTGCATATAAAAATTTATAAAAAAAAGTTAGCAACGTTCTTTCAAACATATTTTTTTTAATATTTTCTATGAGATTAATTAAAATTATAAATTATAGTGAATTTTATTTTTAAATTAAGAAAAAATTATTAAATAAAAAATAAGATTCATCAAAATTGATAATTTTAATAAATTTCAATTAATTATATAATATTAAAAAATATCCTTAATATTTTTCAAAATCTATTAATAATATATTAATATTAAATTAAATTTAAAATATGAAAATTGAAACTGGACAGTGAGAGAGAGTTTGTGCAAGTCCAACACTCCGAATTAGGAAAATGGATGGGAAGAGAGTGTGATAATTGCCTAAATGGGTAGCGACAAAGGAATCAAAGAATGCTCCGAAAATGACGCCTGACGTAATTGAAACACAATTGATGCAATACAATACACACCTAAGGCTACTCCTAAGTTCTAACAGTTAACTCCATATATTAATTTTAAAATATTGAATATCTTTTATTATTTTTTTTCTAATTAACTTTTGGTACATAAATATTTCTAATTGCTTTAAAAAATAATAATATATTATAATAGTTTTTAAAAAAGTGTTAAAATATTTTTTTAGTGAAAAATGGTAGAATGAGAAGATATCCTGATATTTTAAATAGGATATGAATGACATATTGAAACTTGTCTATAGAGGTTCACGTAAATTGCTATTATATGGGTCCATTCACTCAGTTGTACTTAACTATCATAAAAAAATTGCTCACCTAAAACAATAAAGTGGTGTCAAGAAAATTGAATTAAAAACATTTATTCCAGACCCAATCACTTGTTTTAATTCGTATTGACTAAAATTATTTATTATCATACATTATTTTGTGTATTTTATTATTAAACAAATTTCGTTTTAGTCTGACTGAATAACTTATTAATAAAAATATGTTTCAAATATGTTGTTAGCGATTTTTTTTTATATTCTTAGTTTACACGAAATTTAAGTTAAGACTTATCATTTTATATTTTTAATATAAAATTGAGTAAAATTACCCAAAATAAAATGATAATCATAAAATTTTTAGTAATAATTCTCCTGGTCATTGCAATCAAATATGAGTTGTCTTGAATCATTTAACAACCTTTAAAACTTTTTTTTTTACTGATAATTATAAAAATTAAATAAATTTATGCAATTCAGTTATTTTTAATTTTCTAACTTTTCTATTAATACATATAAATTTAATAGAATTTGACTTTTTTATTTTAAAAAATATTAATAATAAATTTTTACAATTAAATTTTTTTATAAGCGTTAAATTAATTTATTAAAGTTATCAATATTATGTTGATTTAAGTGAAATTAAATTCAAATATTTTAAATAAAATATTAAGTTCAAATTTTATAAATAAAAAATATAATTAAAAGAAGATACTTTAATGAAGACAGTTAATCAAATTTTTCAATAAATATTAAGTAATGATAAAATTAATAGATATTTTATATTTATAATATGATAAAAAATAATATTAAATTTAAATTTTTTTCATCTCTTATCTATTTCGAAAAAAATGACACTTTTACTATTACAAAAAATATAATTATAAATGTATTATACAGGCAACTTTAGAAAACAGAGTTTCTTTCCTAAGCTGGTCTGGAATATTCTCCATGGAAAGGAGAAAATTTTGTGATGAATTTCACGTAAAAAAATTATTTTATTTTATTTATTAGGAAAATTTAAATATTTCTTAATTGAAACTCTTTCAAATCTATTTAAGAAATTAATTTTTAACAAATAATTGTTATGAGTATAAATTAAAAATTAAATTTTCAATAATATATTTAAGAAATAAGATTATCTATCAATTATATAACACTATATTAATATTTATTTTTATCTTCTAATAGATTTGTGGGTTTTTATTCACTTTTACCATTTGTTTCTTTTTTTAAAAAAATAAAAATACTTTTTAATGGTCATATTACTACACTTAATAAAAAAATTATAAAAGGTAATATAAAAATATCTTTTATTGTTCGAATAGAAAGAATAAAAATCATACTATGGTTTGATTAAAAGAAAAATAAAACATATAAATATAGTAATATATTTTGTATGTTTACAATAATATAAGCTAAGAATAAATATAGAATGAAATATCCATTTTAACTATTATACGTTATCTTCTTTACATTCTTTTCATATATGATTTTTTTTATTCATAAGAATTAAATTTGAATATGAAATAGTTTACAAAAATTTAGACATTTTTAATCGATTGAACTATTTGATTGTTTATATATGAAATGATAAAATTTTGGGGATTAACAAAATTTCTTTTCTATTTTTATAGTTTTTCCTTTAATACTGTACGGGCAATAGTTTATGCTTGGTCCACTCGCATACCTCGTGGCTACACTGTTTCGTGAATTTTAAATTGAAATATTCAGCAGCTTTCATAAATAACAATATTAAAAGATATATCTTTCGACCCAATAAATAATTCATCAATCCAAGCATTCGTATTGATGTGACATACATATCGATAGATTTATTTAAAATATAAAATATATTTTATTTATTTTAAAAATTTTACAATTTTATTTTTATTTTTTTAAAATTGATTTTTTTTTAGTTTTTTAATTTTAAATTATATTTCTTTTTTAATTTAATATATA
>JAMLFT010005379.1:0-17672 GCA_026544285.1 Pachyrhizus erosus | reverse complement strand
AAAAATAGTAATTTTTAAAAATAAAAACAGAAAAATATAAAAAGAAAAAGAAAAAGAAAAGGAAAAAAAAAAAGGGGGAAGGTGTCAAACCCAAGACTGAGTGAATGAAGGACATGCTTTTAACCATCTAAGCTACCCACTATGGGTAGCATAATCATGAAATAGTAAATACTAAAGGCATAAAGGTTGGGATAAGTAGAAAATAAAAGCGAAAAAATAAAAGGAGGATGGTTAGGACTCGAACTCACCCCCTTTTAGGCACGTTTAGGAAGAGGAGAGGAGAGTTACTAATTAGATTGTTAGGCCCATCGCTGGCACCTTAGGAAAAATAAAATCCTATATCTCTTCTCATTCTTCTTCTTCTTCTTCTTAATCACCATTGAAGCTTTGTCTTCAACCTTGAAGCTCCTTTGATGTAGTAGCCGCCCAGCCTGGGTTTCGAGCCTGCGCGACTCACCATGCCTACCCCTAACCCCTAGGATTAAAATAAATTATTTTGGGATGGTGAGATGGCTATATAAACGCCTTCGGAATTGAGTTCAGAGTATCAATCCAACAAACATCTTCTCTTCAATTCTCCCTATATACTCATCCATTCTGATTCTTTTTAATTCCAATAGCTTCGAATTAGCACAAGCTTCAATTCTATTCAATAAATTCAAAGAAACGACAAAGAAATCGTATATTGGAAGGCTCATCGGAGACTCGCTAGAAACTATAAACTTCTCGTCTAAATTTCTAAATTAAGGTAGGAAGAGTTACTTTTTCTTCAAATTTGATTGCTAGAAACGTTATAAGTTGTTTGAATTTATATTTTTTAAAGTTTAACATCCTAAGGTGGTCAAATTCAGGAAAAATGATTTGAACTTGAAACTTTAAAATTTGAATTCAAAAACAGATTGATTCCGACAAATTAAGTTGTTCTTAATAAAAATATGTTTTTGATAGGCTTCGTAATCACCGTTCGAAGGATTTTGGATAGATAATTCCCCATAATTGTTGAGAAAATTCAAAAAGTCAAACCATAACGGAATTCGCATGCATGTTCTTGTTTTGAAATTCAAAATTTCTAAAAATACAATTAATTAATGTATAAATTGATGATTTCCAGCCATTAGGAAAATCAAAATTTACATAATGAACTTGGAAGAGTAAAAAGGGAAGATTGTAACAAGTTTAAAAATTCTATTCGAACCAAAACCAAGCTCTATTCTAGGGAGAAAGAAGAAAAAAGTGAAAAATGACCATTTAGCCCTTAGAGGCAAAATTACTAAATTACCATTGAGTCTAAAATTCAAACATTTTGTTGATTTTCTATTATTTTAGATAAATGAACTCATGGTAAAGGTATGTCACACCATTAGTGGTTACTCTGTTAGCATACATAGCATTTAGATTGAGAGAAATTTACAAAACAATTAAGATTTTATGAAAAAGACTAAAATACCCCTAGTCTATAAATTTGAATTCCTACTATTTTTGTTATCCTAATTCAAGGAGAAGGTAGTCAGGATATTCCACATTCAAATTAAATACATTTATATCGTTCCTAAAGTTAGAAATGTGATAAAAATTTCCTAAAATTAAATTTATGTAAATGACCAAATTATCCCTAGGATAAAAAATGTAACATTTCTACTATTTTGCTACTTTAATCTAAAGAATTTGATAGTAAGACTATTTTATACTAGCACCAAGTGAACCAAATGTTTTAATGAATCAAATGAGATAGAATTATACTTAAAAAAATAGATGATGATGAAAATTACTAAAATACCCTTAAAATTCATTTTTCTAAGAATCTTAAAGTCTTAAGCAATTTTCTTAATTCAATAGAATGTATACTTATAGGAAACTATTTAAGAATGTGGAATCACAAATAAAATTCTAAAAGGATAAAATGACTAAAATACCCTTTTAATTACCAAAATACCTTTTTTATTAGAAAATGGTCAAACTACTTTCAAACTAAAATCTTAATATCTCATTTTATCTTAATTAAATATTAACTATGCATGTTAGGATAAAGAAAATTAAAAGAACAAATAAAATTACCCCATCATATAAAACTTAAGAATTTTAACTAGACTTGATAATTACAAATATTATTCTTATGACTTTCTTTAATGATGAATGAGTTGTGATTGATAATATGTCTTGATTTGTTTGATTGATAAGTGATAACAACCAATGGATAAACCCTAGGATAGTAGGCAAGGAATTATGAGAAATTCGACAAGTCTCCGTGATGTAATGATCCCTCTTGCATAATGAACATTTGGCTAGAAGAGCCAAGATGATGAATTAAATTGGCCAATTGAGGTTATTATGAATGAATGATTGATATAAGACAGGATTTCACATCAATAGATGTGAGTTGGATCTTGTACCTAGAGACTTGATTGAAAGAAGGCAGAAAGTAGTCGTTAATCAAAATCCGTGTGAGATACAAGATTCAAGAAATGCAATGGGCTAACTACGAAAGGTACTTGAAGAATATATACAGACTGTGGAAGTCCTTGAAGGTGTAAAGATGCCAAGTTTGTGAGCCGCTCTAGAAAAAGAGGTCACACTAAGCCGACTTGGCAACCCCAACGTCGTAGAGCATTACCAAGATTGGTGAAAAGTATCTAAGTCTTGTAGCAGATCATAATATGTACTCCCGATCATCACCCAAGTTGCAAATTACATACCAAACAATACGTTTTGTATAAGTTCTCAAGAGTCAGTAGTAAAAGGCAGCGAGGGGTCCTAATGCGCTAATGATAAATAGGATATGTGATTGTGAGTTGAGAATAAATGATTGCAAGTACGCCATTGTATGTGTTTGATGGAGAATAGGTGACTCACTCCTATAAATCCCATATTTTTTAGGACAAGATGACTGACAAATTTTGTCCCTTGTTTCACTTATCTATAACACCTCCCTATGGAAAATGGACCATGGATCCCCTGTACCAGTTGGATATCTACACCAAATATGTTTGATTCACTTTCTTCTCTACCGATGCCTTATCAACTTCTATACCTAGCCAGATAGATCTCCCTATAATATTAACTCAAATTGTACCCCCTAGATTTTCATATTCTCCTCCCAGAATTTCATCACACCCTAGAAGAAGATGACAAAATAATCTCAATCAACCTTCTACCTCCACTCTTACTAGCACCAAACCCTCCCTAAGGAAAGAATCCTCTAAAGAAGAAGATCTGTCTGAGAACTCTGCTAAGGAAGAAGAATCTTAAATTTCAATTTCTATTATGTATAAATGATGAAACTTTTTATGTGTATTGACGTAAAATAATGAATGAAAGTTAATCTTCAACTTCTTATCTAATTTTATATAAAACTCATGAAATAAATTAGTAAGAACTTTAGGACGTTACAGATAAGGTGTCAAGTTGTGAATCGCTCAGAGAAAAGAGGGTGTCACAAAACCAGTTTGACATCCTTGACAAAGTGGAGCATTACCGAGATTCGGTTGAGAGTATCCTAGATCGAGTACTAGGCAGGATATGTATTCCTGATCGTCAACCCAAAATAAAGACTTGGATTTTCATTGACACGCTCGTGTAAGTCCTCTCAGAGATAGGAGTATTAGAGACTATGAAGGGCCCTAACGATTAGAAACCCTATTAGGCACGTTACGATGAGATGAGAGTACTCGATAGTTAGAAATGATATACCTATGTGTGTACTTAAGGATAGATAACTCACTCCTATACCCCTATCTTTCATATACTAACAGCGGAAGAATTCCACCCTCTGTTTCAGCTAACGATCATACCATTTGGAGGAAGATGGACCTATGACCCATTGGTCGAGGATGACACATTTACTGGATATGTGAGATTTTCTTTTAGGTCCCCTAATGTCATGTATCCTTGGCAATTTTCTCACATTAATATACATATTATCCTGACACAGACGCTGCCACCCAGATATTAACAAAAATGTCATCAATGAGTTGACTTTTGGTCAACTTCAACATTTTTCACCGATTTTTTATTATTTCGAATTTTCTCCAATTTTTTCCTTTTATTTTTTCTACCATTTTGAGAGGTTTTTCCATCATTAAATCACTTATAATATTTATTTCTTAGTCTAAATTTTATTTACTTTTATTTTATTTATTTATTACTTCTCAAGTAATTATTAAACACAAATATCAATTATTTCAAATTATTCAATTTCCTATTTAAAAAATTGAGGATGTTACAATAAGATATAATGGAACTTGGTGGTTGGCTAAGAACTAAATGTAATTTTAATGTTAATGGTAGAGACAAACCAATATAAAAACATCTTATGTTTATATACGTACTTATTTTTATCTAAAATTTGAAGTGTGTTTTGTCATTGTGTATAAATGTTTTCAAAGGATCTCCACATTTTCTATCTTAAGATCATCATTTGTATATGCTTTTCATAATCACTTTTAAACTTAGTTTAACAAATGATAACTCTCTCAATTTATTTTTCATGCTTATTTCAAAAAGTTTTCAAGAAACACAATTTAATCTCTCTCCTTATGTTTTATTATTTTCTACAAAAAAAAATATTATAATAACGTGTTGAATTAATCTATAGCAATATTTTTAATAAATGTAAGGTAGAAAATATTGCAAAAAGAATTAAGTGTAGTAGTAAATGTGTGTATTTAGTTTATTCATACCCAATAGAATTGGATCTACTTTTTAAGAAACATGAGTCAAAGCAATATTAATTAGAATATTTCTAATGGAACATCTTTCACAATCCCTTATAGTTTCTTGATACAATTCATTTCAAATCTAAAAACCAATATCTTTAAGGAGTGAAATAGTATTTTTTAACAATTATCAAACTACTTTTTTTTTCTTTTTTCTTGTGGCAACATCTATAATAATAATTGTTTTGTGTTGGTGACCTCCAAGAACATCTTAGATCTTAAGAATTTTTTCTTTCTCTGTGGTGTATCCTTTTTTTTCTCAAATAGGTTAATTAACAATGCTCCTAATTTATAATCATAACATTGTGTTGCATATGTGTATTTACTTATATATTTCTTATAATGTCAACAAGAGAGTATTATACTCATAATTAGTGTATTTCCTAAAGGAAAATGGGTATCTTTAATTATTTATCTTAAAGTATAGATGTTTTGCTTAAGTTATATTATGCATTGCTCAAATTGTATTATATACATACATGCATAGAGAGATAGAGAGAGAAAGAAAGATAAATAGATAGAGATAGAGAAAGAAAGGAAAGATCAAGTTACTTCAAGTGTAACTCTTTGTAGAGTTATTCTTCATCCCTATTATTTATTTTTTTAAGCTTTGATAGTTCAAATTTTTTATAATAGTATAACTTATAAAGTACCTTTAATTAATTAACAATTATTTTTGACAAAAAACATTAAAGGTTGAAAATTAATGAGATACTTTTTTTTTCTCTTATTAGAATGAGAAATATGAGTAGCAATTAGGTGACAGAGAATTAAGTGGAATGATTAGGAGTTAAGAGCTAATTTCTAAAGATATTGATATTTATTTAAGATTTTAACCTCTGTTAATAGATATTTTTCCATACACATGAACCTAGATATTGAACCTCTAATGATATACTTAAAAGAAAAGGTTTTTCCAATCATATGTCACCATGTTTGTTTTTCTATGAGCAGATGGCAACTCTTATACAAGCTAAGAATAGTTATTTCATATTTTTGTTATAACTTCACCCATCTTAACTCTGTTCTACAAATTATTATTCATCATAAAAAAAAAAGAGAGAGAATATTAGAATCATATATGTTTTTATGGTTTAAAGTTTTAATAATAATATAACTTTAAAGATCAGACAAAACTTATAAAGTAATTTACTGTTGGGTTAAATGTTTTTTGTCCCTTGAAAATAGAATATTTTTTATTTTAATCTTTTAAAAAAAATATTTGATTTTAATTCTTTAATTTTTTTATTTTTGTCTCTATTGTCAAGTAACAATGTTAAATGATACCCTAATAGTGACACTAATAGTGTATTAACTTATCACGTCATTAAGAAGTTTAACATGTATTTTTTTTGTAATATGTGTTTTTAAATATTTATTTTTAAAAAATATTTGACTATATCATACTAATTAATAAGAAATTTAAAAATGTAGTTTAGCAAAAAAAAGTACACATGATTGACCTGTTAAATTCATTGATGATGTGGTAAGTCATTATACTATCAATATCATTGTTATGTTATTATTTAATGTTGTTACTTGACAATAAATACTAAAATAAAATTTAAAAAAATTAAAAATTAAAATTAAAAAACAAAAGACTAAAATCAAAAAAATCCAGCAACTTGTTATTTAAGTTCAATTATACATTATGTGTTTGAATGAAGTCCTAATATTTTAATTTAGAAGTTTACCTAACTTATTTTTCTAAAAATTTTATAGTAGTTTATTATTTAATATATTATATAATATTTAAAATATAAATTTACTTATTACCAATAAGATTTCAATTCAATTATAGTTAAATTAACTGTAAACACATTCAATTCATTGATTCAATTGTTAGTTTGAATTTAAAAACATTGATAACAACAACAATATGCATTTAAATAGACCGGTATTTGCTCAACTTAAAACATCCTTTTGAATGAGATAAAACTTAAGCTTTTCAATTTAAAAATATTTTTAGAAAAACCTTAAACTAAATTATTTAATATATATGACCGAGTCAAACAAAACCTAATGTGGCTGTTGTCTACTATTTATTAGCCACTTAATTAATATATTTCCTATCTCTCGTAAGAAAAAGAGAAGGAAAATGTTTCTTTAACATCAAAGTGTGGTGTGTGTCCTTTTGTAGTTTGGAGTGTATATTTTAAAAATATATATAACAAGTGAGAGAAGAAGATAGTTGTATACAATATTGGTATATGTTATTTTTTTAAGGTTTAAATAATTGAACTAGATCAAAAGAGAATAAAAGAATGTGGAGTCAATCTTGCAAGAACTAGACAGAAGAACCAGTGAGCTATGGTTATTATATATTGTAAAATTATAGTCACATAACATCTAGTTGTGACTTGTGGTTGGGAAATCATTTGTCCCCTACCTTCCAAATCCATCACATTTCTTACCATTCATGACCAAGACAATCTCTAAACAGATACCCAAGTCATTTCATCCCCAAATCACTCAACGTCCTTTAAGACTGGTAAATTATTTTCTGTCTTCTGAATTTTTCCTTCTGTCTCCTTTCTTCATATAGAAGTTTTCTTTGTTGTTCCATATAGTTATTTCCAAGTTATTAAACAATGAAAATTGTCACACAATAAGAATAATTAAGTAGTAATAATGAATATCTTGGCATCTTTGAAAATCGTTGATCCATATATTTGAAAAATTTTCATTTTTCCCCAAAAATTATTCACATGATTGATATAATTTAGTATTATAAGAATAATTAATTTCTCCAAAATAGTTAGATTTTGGTAATGGAGAACAGTCATGCATCGGAGGAAAGGTATGTAAGCACTTATTAATTAATTATCTCTCACCAAGTTCACTTTCATGATAAGAAACAACTTAATCAAATACAAGATGATTTTGAGACCTCACCATGTAAAAATAATAGAAAAGATGGGAGCTTTGTGTTGTCTACCACTATATTATTTATATATGTTTGTTGTTTGCTTATTGGGTGCTGTTTGGTCCATCTCAGTACTTGGATTGTTATGCCAAGTTGGATGAACCATCATTATGATAGGTTGTGAATTTCACAGCTTATGTTGTCATTTGCACCTAAAATGGTAGGGACGAAAATGGGATTGCCGAACTGCTGCCATGTTCTTCACAAAGTACGTGAGCATTTTGTGCAAGTATTTCTTTTTCAGTGTAAGAAAAAATCATTGAGATGGAAGAAAAGAAAAAAAAAAAGAGGAGGAAAAACAGAAAATAAAAATATTATAGAAAAGTAGAAAGTTAGTTTAAATATATTTTCAATATTATAAATATGATTTTACATGATTTTGGTTTTTTCTTATTAATTTTAATTATTATAAATTTTAATTTTAAAATAATTCCTACCACTATGATCAGTGATGTGATAAAGATAAAGATTAGTTAAAAAATTAAAATTAATCATTTTTAAAAAATTAAAATTACATTGAATATATTCATAAAGAATAAAAATATATCTGATCTTAAAAAGGTGTATCAACCTATGGGCTCTCTCGTCCTTTTCGTAAGTGATCAACTGACACACTGTCACCTCGACTAGAAAACTGACCTAAAATCAAAACCCACGCCGGGGACGGATTTACGTAAGTAAGGTCCCTTAATTTTATTTTTTTAGTTTTGAAATTTTTTATATGTATTATATGAACACAATTGTTTTATTTAGGAAGTTTGATGGAAGAAATACTAATATTTAACTGTTCTGTTTTTATTTTATAATAAAAAATAATGATAACTTTAAAATAAAAAAAAATTATATTTTTATTATAAAAATAATTATGTTTTTCCTATTTTGGTCAAAATATTTAAGTATAATTTTTTAATAGTTTTTTTCCTGTATAATCCGTTAATACTATTTTAAAAACTATGATGTAGTTCCAATTAAATAATATCATCAATCTTTTTTTATATTAACTAATTAAAATTAGTCTAGTGGTGAGAAATTTGTATAATCCATACAAGGTCCTAAGAATTTTATCCATTTTCTTAACATTATACACACAACAAACCTCCTCTTTTAGATTGATTTAATTAAAGTTTATTTAATAAATAAAGATTATTTATTAACCTTTGTAACGAGACAAGTTTATAGATATTATATAGAAAAAACAACTTCCTAACTTTTAAGTTATATATACTAACAGGTATTTTCTCTTTTGAATTTTTTTTTATTTTTTCCTTTCGTCTATCATTTTTGTTATTACCATTTGTGATGTTTTAATATGTTTCTAAGCTTAAGTATATGCGTCTAAACATGTCATTGTATATATTTTAAAAAAGCAATTTAGATTTCAGAAAAAAAAAATCTTGATGCCACGTGCAATGACATATATATAATCTTGAAATTTAGAAAAATTGTTTAATTTATTTTTTTATAAATACATTTTCTATCATATGCTTCTGTATCGATTAAAAGAACGCATAATAATAAAACTTTAACTGAAATGGATAATTATATATTTATTAAATGAATTTTTTATTTTTATAATCAGCTCCTCCTATTATCTATGTTTATCTCACTGCCCCTGACCCACATATCAATAAGTAAAAAAGAACCCTAAATTCTTTCCCTGAATAAACTTTAGTTACCCAAAAGAACTTTTAATTTTTTAAAACATTTCAATTTTCATTTATTATCTATTTAATTTTTATTCATCTTGAACCTTCACATCAAACAGAAGTAATTTCTAATTTTAGTCTCTAATTAGGAACAAAAGGTATACAACCTTGATCATTTTCAAAAACTAACAACAAATAAAATTAGAGGCTAATGTTAGAAAAATATTATATATTTTATAGAACTTACATACCTAAACCAATTATGAGTTGTTATTCCTTCTGCCTTGTTGATTACACAGAGAACATGGGACCTAAGAGGACCAACCATGCATGCTTGTACATTTAGGTATAGTTCACTCCCCATAAGAATGTTCTGCAACACATGATAATTTTGAGCTTTGGTATTGTCCAACTAGGTATCTTACCTGATATAGCAGCATGTGCACATGACCCAGAACACACTATAATAGCCAACGCAGTCATTTTCACAATCGATATCCTTTCACATTATGTGTTGCACTCAACAGCTACAATACCTTCTGCTGAATCGTGTTCCAAAAACTTTATTAGCTATCATAGATATATCTAGTAAGCAACTTAGTGCGCAACTTGCTTATATGTTTTTTCACAGTTTCTACACCTCTTAGTTCCACTATAAAAGTTACTGCAACAAAGAGTTACCTTAAGAACTTAACCTAGTAAAACACAACATATTACCACATTGGCACATTTCATTATAGGCTTTATACATCTCTCTTGTCAATGCTTCAAATTTTTATGTTATTAGCATTCTCTGAAAATCTATACTTTAAATATAAAATGGTTAATTTTATTGAACGTGTGTGTGGTCAACTGGTACGAGATCATTTTAATTTAATAAGTAATATTGAATTTGAATTTTGAACATGGAGTTGTATTAAATATTTAAAAAGAAAATTTTATTATTCATAAAAATTTTATCTAACTCAAACAAGATTATCATCTGTAAAGGATATTTGTGATTTATACCAATAAATGTATGTATATATATATATATATAAAACAGTAAATGGAGAAAACTGAAAAGTAGTGTTTGTGGATGAAGAATAAAGGAAGTGTCTACATCTTTAGGAGTACTACTGTGTATGAACAAATGGGAATTTCTGTATCCAAGATACAACACAAATAATAGAGGACATAAAGAGTAACTTTAAGGAACTAGTGCTGCAATGTTTAAAACTTAAAAAGAGATTGAAAAACAGTAGCAGAACACAGACCTCATCATGTCAAGCAATGCATTAACTCTTTTTATCTTGTTTCTTAATATCTCCTTGTTTCCAGCCACCTATGCTCTGAACCAGGAAGGTCTCTCTCTACTTTCATGGCTCTCAACATTCAATTCTTCTGATTCTGCTACTGCTTTTTCATCATGGGATCCAACCCACCAAAGTCCATGCAGATGGGCCTACATAAAATGTTCCAAAGAAGGGTTTGTTTCAGAGGTCATAATAGAATCCATTGATCTTCACACCACCTTCCCTACACAGCTTCTTTCTTTTGGCAACCTTACAACTCTAGTAATCTCAAATGCAAATCTTACTGGTGAGATTCCCAGTTCAGTGGGAAACTTGGCATCACTGGTTACTTTGGACCTCAGCTTCAATGCTTTATCAGGAACCATTCCATCTGAAATAGGGAAGCTATACAAACTGCAGTGGCTATATTTAAATTCAAACTCCTTGCAAGGTGAAATTCCATCTCAAATTGGGAACTGTTCAAAGCTGAGGCAACTGGAACTGTTTGATAACCAGCTCTATGGCTTGATTCCTGGAGAAATAGGGCAGTTGAGGGATCTTGAAACGCTTCGGGCCGGCGGAAACCCAGGTATTCATGGTGAAATTCCAATGCAGATATCAAACTGCAAGGCTCTAGTTTATCTAGGCCTTGCAGATACTGGGATATCAGGGGAGATTCCACCAACTATAGGAGAACTTACAAGTCTCAAGACACTTCAAATCTACACTGCACACCTCACAGGTAACATTCCACCAGAGATTCAAAACTGCTCAGCCTTGGAGGAATTGTTTCTCTATGAAAACCAGCTTTCTGGAAATATTCCTTCTGATTTAGGTTCCATGAAAAACCTCAGAAAGGTACTTTTGTGGCAGAATAATTTCACTGGAACCATTCCGGACAGTTTGGGAAACTGTACAAGCCTGAGAGTCATAGATTTTTCTATGAATTCTTTGGTTGGTGAACTTCCTGTGACTCTCAGTAGTCTAATCTTATTGGAGGAGCTTCTTCTGTCTAATAATAACATTTCTGGAGAATTACCTTCCTATATTGGCAACTTCACCAGTCTGAAGCAACTGGAATTGGATAACAACAGATTCTCTGGGGAGATTCCACCTGTCTTGGGGCAACTGAAGGAACTCACCTTGTTCTATGCCTGGCAGAATCGGCTCCATGGAAGCATACCAGCAGAACTCTCCAACTGTGAGAAACTTCAAGCACTTGATCTTTCACGTAATTTTCTCACTGGGTCCATTCCAAGTTCACTATTTCATCTAGAGAATTTAACTCAGTTATTGTTGTTATCAAATAGACTTTCAGGTCAAATTCCTTCAGATATTGGCAGTTGCACCAGCTTGATAAGGCTAAGGTTGGGATCAAACTACTTCACTGGTCAAATTCCACCAGAAATAGGATTTTTAAGCAGTTTGGGCTTTCTTGAATTGTCAGACAATTTACTCAGTGGAGATATACCCTTTGAGATAGGTAACTGTGCTAAGCTGGAGATGCTTGACTTCCACAGCAATGAGTTGCAAGGAGCAATTCCTTCCTCATTAGAATTCTTGGTTAGTCTTAATGTCTTGGATCTTTCTGCAAACAGAATAACTGGCAGCATTCCTGAAAATTTAGGCAATCTAGCATCTCTAAATAAGTTGATACTTGGTGGAAACCAAATCACAGGTTTGATCCCTCGGTCACTTGGCTTTTGTAAGGCTTTGCAGTTGCTTGACATAAGCAACAATAGGATCAGTGGTTCCATTCCTGATGAGATTGGTTACTTGCAAGAATTAGATATTCTCTTGAACTTGAGTTGGAATTCTTTAGCAGGCCCCATCCCAGAGACCTTCTTAAATCTCTCAAAACTTTCCAACTTGGACCTCTCTCACAACAAGCTCACAGGGAGTCTCAGAGTCCTGGGCACTCTTGACAATCTAGTTTCTCTTAATGTCTCCTACAATAGTTTTTCTGGTTCTCTTCCTGATACAAAATTCTTCAGAGATCTCCCACCTGCTGCATTTGCTGGCAACCCTGACCTATGTATTACCAAGTGTCCAGTAAGTGGACATCACCAAGGAATCAAGTCAATAAGAAACATTATCCTGTACACTTTCCTTGGTGTTATCTTCACTTCAGGGTTTGTTACTTTTGGAGTAATCTTAGCTCTGAAAATTCAAGGGGGCACTAATTTTGACAGTGAAATGCAATGGGCTTTTACTCCATTTCAAAAACTCAACTTCTCCATCAATGATATTATCCCTAAGCTATCAGATTCAAACATTGTGGGAAAGGGCTGCTCGGGCGTCGTTTACCGTGTGGAGACTCCAATGAACCAGGTTGTTGCAGTGAAGAAGCTATGGCCACCAAAGCATGATGAGACACCAGAGAGAGACCTTTTTGCTGCAGAAGTTCATACCCTTGGATCAATAAGGCATAAAAATATAGTGAGACTTTTAGGATGCTACAACAATGGAAGAACTAGATTGCTCTTGTTTGATTACATATGCAATGGGAGTTTGACTAGATTGCTCCATGAAAATAGTTTGTTCTTGGACTGGGATGCAAGATATAAGATCATTCTGGGAGCAGCTCATGGATTAGAATATCTTCATCATGATTGTATCCCTCCAATCATTCATAGAGACATTAAGGCTAACAACATCTTGGTAGGTCCACAATTTGAAGCTTTTCTTGCAGATTTTGGCCTTGCAAAACTTGTTGGCTCCTCTGATTATTCCGGAGCTTCTGCAATAGTTGCAGGTTCTTATGGATACATAGCTCCTGGTGAGTATATATAAATTACCCTGATGTTCTAGTGTCCAATTGACTACACATTCTAATCTTACATAAAATGTGTCAAAATAGACATACTTCATAAATCAATCTGCTCAGACTTAACTTTCAATATTTTTTATTCCTTAATCTTTCTTATAATAGCTTAATGAAATCATATTTAATAGTATTAACGTTCCTCATTTTATATTCTTTCCATTTGTGTTATTATCCTACCTCATTGAGAAAATATTATTCTGTACTATAAAGTATTACACTCAACAGTCTTGGTTTATTATAAAGTTACTTTCATAGCACAGATTCAACTGAGTGTCACATGTTTCATTGGCCAGGTGTATTACTCTGAAATTAATAAGAATTTTTCTCCCAATTGTGGCAGTTGACTAACCATGCATTATCTTACTAACTGCAGAATACGGGTACAGTCTAAGGATCACAGAAAAGAGTGATGTGTACAGTTTTGGTGTAGTGCTCATTGAGGTCTTAACAGGGATGGAGCCAATAGATAACAGGATTCCAGAAGGTTCCCACATTGTCCCTTGGGTTATCAGGGAAATCAGAGAGAAGAAAAGAGAATTTGCATCAATTCTGGACCAGAAACTAGCACTGCAGTGTGGAACACAAATCCCTGAGATGCTTCAAGTGCTAGGGGTGGCTATCCTCTGTGTTAATCCATCCCCAGAAGAAAGACCTACAATGAAAGATGTAACAGCAATGCTCAAGGAGATTAGACATGAAAATGTTGATTTTGATTTTGAGAAGTCAACTCTTCTGCATAAAGGAGTTGTCACCAATCCAAAAGGTGCAGTTCAATGTCCAAGCTTCTCCAGATCTTGTAAACCTCTAACTGAATCACCATCTTCTTCAGTGTCGCCAAATTAGTTACTAGATTAGTTTCATTTCTACTTTTACTCTCTTAATTGTGTAGATTAATATTTATATCTAATAGCAATTCCACATTGTAATTCATTTTCTAGTCTTTTAAGTTAAAACCACTCACATAGGTTAACCATGTCCTAGAATTGCTGTCAATGTAAAGTACAACTCTTGTTTCATCCAGATTCCAATAAAAACAAGACAGAAAATATCTTCAAACTAGTTACACCTCATAACTTATCACTCTTTAGTCTACATATCTCTTCAAATTTGAATTTATATCTAATTCAACTCTACAAAATCGATTTGTAAGTTAATAATTGTGTGTCACTTATATTCTCTATCTTAACATTATCTCTATTCAAAATGACACTATTTTTAAAATTTAGATTTATAAGATAACATCAGAATTTATCCTAAATTTATTAATGTGGCCACATATCATATTATTCCCACACCAAAATTCAAAAAATACTAAAGTTAAGGGGTTGTGTTGAGAAAATTCAAATCCTACATTAACTAGAGATAAAATCTATAAAAGAGAGATAATTCTTACATTACAAATTAATTTTATAAGGTTGAGTGACATCCAAATTCAAAGAACATCTTCTATTTCTTATTTTTATATTTATAGTTTCTTTCAATATAGCCATCATCCAATTGTTATTCATTTATTTATCACAGTCCGCTACAACTAAAGAAAAACTTGTAAGAAGCGTCTACTCTCACCAATGTAAAAGCTTGCTCTTATCAACAAACCATGTTAAGTGAAGTGAACACTGAACAACAGTTTCTGAGATCCAATGAATATTGGCAATTATTACTTATTAGATAAGGGGATTGAGAAAAGTGAAGTGACAGTGTCTTCTTTCCCGGCATAAAGCCTAGAGAACGCAAATCATGGAGAATAGAAGCATATGGACCCCCATCTTTTCACAAACGTGTCCAATAATTTCTTTTGTTATGATAAAGATATCTCGTGCTACATGTTACTGAAAAGATCTCTCAATCTTTTAGTTATGCGATTGGATAAAATGCTAGGCCCACGGATAGCTTAATGGATATTTTGTGTCGTATATTAAACAATCCCATTTTTCCCGTACACAAACATGAACATTGAGAATGGAAGGGTAACTGCCCAAAAATACACCTAAATTATAAGTACTTTGTGTATAACTGCAAAGGATGAAAATCCAATTATGAAGATTTGGGTTCGGTTTCGTTAAACAATATTTTAAGTTTAAGCAATAAAATAAAATAATTAAGAGAAAAGATTTCACCAAATATAATCGGTTAAGTTTTTAGACAAAATTTAGTCATTCATCATACTAATAACATGATTACAAAAAATAACTAATATAATGTACTATAATTAATAATTAATAAATCATGTTCATAATCTTTTTCTTAAATATGTGACCAGATATTCAATATCAGATTTCACTTCTTGGATAAATTAATCTTTAGTCTCCAACTCTAAACTCTCAGAAAATACTTAAGTTCAATGGGAAAAAAAAAAAAGTTATGAAAAGAGGGTGCTGGTGACACTCTGATTAAAATTGAGGTAGTAGCCGATAGTTAGGAGTGAAAATAAACCGACTATTTTTTAACCTATTGAACTTACCTTATTAAATATTCATTCAAACTCATTTATTTTAATAAATAAATGAATTAAATCTCAATCTTAAACTTAAGTATATAAATGAGTAAACCTAAATTTTATAGGCTCAATATAAAAACTCGTACCTGTCTATTTACATTTTCTATTCTTTGAGGTGTTTGTTTGAAGATATCTTCTTATATTTCTGGGAATATATCAATAGGGAATGTGTTTTGCCATGCTTATTGCAAGATTACAAATTTTATTTTCGGGCATGGAAGATTCCCAGGGAAAAGTAACTTTCATATTCCAATGTATTTATTCCCAATAAAGAGGGTGGATAAGTTGATTCATAAGAGGTGAAAATAACATTATATATAAAAAAAAAATATTTTTATCCTTTAATTTTCTCTACACCTCACTTTCATAAAAAGTTGGTGGAGTGATTTTTTTTTTTAAGTGCATTTAGTGGAGTGAATTTTTATATGCAATTAAAATATAATAATGGGTAATTTGTAATACTAGTGAAAATAAAACAGTTTAAAAAAATATGAAAAAGAAAAGTAAGTATCATTATAATAATAGTTATAGGTAAAGATGTTAATTTTAGGTATCCTCATTACTCGTTTTCCTTTTTGTTTTTTTTTTTCCTACTCAGTACTCATATTCAATATTTGTGTTTCATTTAAGAAAACTCAACTTATTCAATTCACCATCTTAACTTTTACTTTCCCTTTCCTATTTTTTTAACATGAAACTAGATCTAGAAAGCCGTGAAAAAATTACACCTTTTTAAGAATTTTTTATACAAGCTTTAAAAAATGAGATATGATGAATTTAACACAAACCAACATAATTTTAAGGTAATTAGTATGATTTGAATTTGACAGAAAAAATTCATAAATCCAACCCAGCTTACCCTATAATTTTTTCATTGATTTAGGTAATAAATTTACCTAAACCTAACTTAACTCAACTTATATACACTCATAATTAGTTCATCCACTATCAATTACGTACCTTAACCACCATCCAATACCATAACACTACTCTTCCTTCTCAGGGTCTATTTAGCTGGAAAGAAATTGTCGTAAAATAAAGAAGAGGAAGAGGAAATAGAGTAGAGATGGAAAAGGAAAGGTGCTTGGTAGGATAGAAATAGGAAAGTTAAGAAAAAAGAGATGTAAGTCCAGCACATTTTTATTTTCATGCTCAACCGGGTGAAAATTCAACAATAACAATTAACAGACATTTTGTGACAGTTTTAGTTTTGCCTATGTCAAAATTTACTTGATTATGGATGTTTAAAAAGTAAATAACAATGTTCTAGTGGTTTAAATGGCAAAAAATATATATAATTAAAAATAATCAATTTTTGAAAACAATAATCAATATTCAACTTTAACAATCCATTTTTTTCTCATAACACCCAACAATTGATTATTACTTTGAATAATCAATTATTTTGCAACTTTTCATTTCTTTTTTTATTTTTATTTTTCTTTATTTCTTCCTTATTTCTCTCAAATTAAAAACACTAAAATTTATCCCTTTTTTTTTTACTTATTTTCATCCATCACATCTCTTTTTTTTCTTATTTTCATTTACTTTAATTTTTTTCCTTTTGCGAAACATACAATTAATATCATTGTTGAGAGGTGCATTCCCAAACAGAAGACATAAAATTGTCTTCTGTAACATCTTACTTTTATATCAAATAAAATATTATTTACATTAATAAATTTTTTTATTAGTTTAAGTATAGAAATTATCTATTATTTAGCAAGTTGATAAATACTAAAAATAATTTAAAATAATAAATAAATAACTTAGAAATAAAAACTTAACAA
>JAMLFT010005378.1:0-17673 GCA_026544285.1 Pachyrhizus erosus | reverse complement strand
GCTTCACAAAAGGGTTCATCTTGCCCTTGTCTAAATGTAGAAATGTCAGATTTTGCCTTGATGTAACGAGATAGTGGAGAAAATCTGTACAGGAACCTTTCCTCTACATCACTCCAATTGGTCAAACTTTGGTTTGGGTGATATTTGAGTCATTCTTTTGCTTTTCTTGTCAATGAAAAAGGAAACAAACGTAAGTAAATTGATTCAACATCCCTTTTTTCAAAGCCCATAGTTCCTACTAATTCATAAAATTTAGACAAATGAGTGTATGGATCTTCATGATCCATTCCCGTGAATTGATGAGTGTATGGATCTTCATGATCCAAAGATTTGTTGTTAGACTGTATTGCTATGCTGAAAAAATGTCTTGGTCTTTGCTGCATAACATAGTCTCCCAGTGTTCTCCTAGGTGGACTTTGTCTATCATCAGCCATGTTCTGTTCTTGTTGACTTTCTTGACTTTTGGTGATGGAACTGTTGGAAGATTCTCCTTTTAATTGCCTTTGCTTTTTCTTCTTTTTGTGATACTCTCGAGCCGTCCTCTCAATTTTAGAGTCAAATTCCAATTGGTCTTTAGAAATATGTCCTCTTAAAAGTATAAATCAAAGACAACTCAAGCAAAGTTTAGCACAAAAATAATAATCATTTAAGTCTCCAACAAAAATAAAATAAAATAATAATAAAAAAATGAAACAAAATATCCACAATATCCATAACATAAGAAAATTTCACAGAATATCTGTTCTCCGGCAACAACACTAAAAACTTGTTAATTATTTTCCTTCGGCAAGTGCACCGAGTCAATTATAATATAGTACTTTTCAAAGCACGAATGTCGTACCCACAAGGAATAGTTTCAATTAAAATTCTTATGTTGTAACACTCTTTGAGTACAAAGAAATGAATAAAGATTTGGTTTATAATGGAATGAGGTTTTCAAAATAAATGGCCAAAAGAATATGATTGAACAGAAACTTGATTTAAAATTTCAGTTTTGGGATTTGGGATTGAACGTATTATATCTTACTCTTCTGCACTTTATATTTCTAATCATATACAATACTCACAATACTTATTCTTGATACCACATCCTAAATCATTCACACTGATTCCTCAAGCATGAAATTCTAGAGAAAGTTTGCTAGACACTAATCCCTCAATTGCCTAGAAAACTAACCAGCTTTAAATTCAAATGCTCTTACGTAATTGATATGTTGAAATCTATTTCTAGCATTACAATATATCAAGTATTTCCATTTAGATCTAATTCTTACACATACTTTTCAATTACATCTAAGAATAAAAATAAGGAGTCCATTGATTAGATAGAATTCAACAACAAGCATAAAATGGAAATACCAAGAATAAGTAGAGAAAGAGAATTCTATATAACCATCAACAAAATACAATTGAGTTCGAGTAAATTACATTCAATCCCCAAGGAAGAAGTTAGTCGTTCATGGTAGCCCTGACTACTGCAAGATAGATGTTTTTCTCTCCAGATACCCTAATTTCTTTTTCCCCTCCTCTTTTTAAACTTTCTCTGTACTCACTTAAATGAATTTTCGCTTGAGCGATGTATTTTCGCTTAAGCGATTCATGTACATAAAATTTTAAAAGGCTTATCACGCTCAAGTGAGATATGTCTCACTTAAGCGAGATACTCTGCTGACAAATAACTGTTCTCTAGATCATTCTCGCTTAAGCGAGATATTTTAGCTTAAGCGAGATACTTTTCGCTTGGGTGAGAAACTTTTCGCTCAGTATCAGAGTCTTCTTTTTGTCTATCTTCTTGCTCTTCTAACCATGCATCACTTGCTCCTCAGCTACCTGAAAATTCATATAACATTGGGATTAAATGTCTCCATTTGTTTCCAGACTCAAAACATGTGTTTGGATAAAAACAGTCTCAAATTAGAGAGTAATTGCTAATTTCCACAACAGTTAGGCACAAAAGACACAAATTTTCTCACGTAAATATATTGAATAGTGACACTTATCATTATACCAATTAAATAGTATTTTATCATATGAACATTTATTTTATGGTACGGTTTATTGTTAAGAAATAGAAAAAATAGGTTGATTGGTGGTACCAATAGCTCGATCATATTCCCCAGCTAGGTTTATCATTTTTTTGTTATTTCCATGTCATGATTCTTCCAACCCTTCATAACACATTACTAAAAGTCCGGAATATGTTTGTTCACAAAGCTAAGCTGCATCCTAAATGTGTCTTTCCCTCAAGCCATAAGGAGTGGCTTCAATCATAATAGTCTTCTGGTATTATGTAGCAAGTTCATCCCCCCAGATACTCAAAAGAAAAATAGCACTCAAAGACCTTCTTAACACTGTACCAAATGTCAATTTACACCCACGATTTTGAGTTATTCAAATCTTTCGATAAAGGTCTTTTACTTCTAATTGATAGAAGTTACTTGTTAGAGCATCTTTTGACTAAGGTTCTTAGTAATTGCTTGTTTTTGTTATACATACACACATTATAGACACAATATTGTTTAAATTAAATAAATATTAATCTTGTTACGAAGCAGGTTTAGGATTCGACTCGATTCAAGATTCGTTTCATTAAAATGTTGGCTTTGATAAACTCTTTGTTATATTAAAGTTATTTTACTTTCCTCCTTCATATAACTTCTATATATGAATTATGAGTTTTAAGTATAAAAAAAGATAAAAAAAAAATATGTTTTAATTTTTATATTTTCATATATTTTTGTTTTCAGTTCTTAATTTTTTACATTAAACATTTTGATCCTTAAATTTTATAAAAATATATGTTTTTAATCCATTTTTACTTTTAAACAATCTACAAAATACATATAAAAAACATTAAAAATATGTATTTTGTATAAATTTTAGGGATCAAATACACTATTTTATAAAATTTAGGAATTAAAAATATATATTTTGTAAAATTCAAGAACTAGAATGATCGATGTGAAAGTTTAGAAACTAAAAACAAAAATTAATAAAAAAATATAAGGACTAAAAATATATTTTATCTTATAAAAATTCATCTCATCTTCATTCTACAAATACTAATAACATTAGTGTTGCATATACACACATTTATTATTATTAGTCTTTTTGTAGATTTTTTTGTCAAATAAAATGTTGGAGTGCTTTAGCATCCACCATTACTTGTGCATACTAGATTCAAGGTATTTGGATTGATTTTCTAATATCTTAAAATAATTCATCTATTAGTTAAAGTTGACCAATCATAACATATTTAAACTAGTAATTACTTTCTCCAACCCTTTTTATTAAATGTTATTGACTAATTTAAACTTATTAAGAAAATTGAAAAATTCAGACATTAACATTAAATTTGTTTATAATTGTACTATTTTTCTAAAAAAAAATTAATATTATTAAAAGCTTATTTATATTCTTCAATCTTCATACGAGAAAGAAAGAGACAATTCAATAGTATTCAATAATAGATTAAAATTAATAAGGATATTTTAGTTCAAAAATAATCAATGTACAAAACAATTAAAATGAAATCTTATAAAAAAATAATTTTTAAAATTATAACTATAAATAAAAACAAAAAATATATTACATTTCACACTTTAAATAAACTTGTTACTACTAAAAAATTGACATCTATTAAAAAAATACATATATTATGCAAGATATATATTTATTTAAAATAATGATATATAAACACTCATATATCATAAACACTTATTTAACATCTATTTTAAATTTTTTTTATCTTTTACATTTTATCAAATCATATAACTTATTATCCTTACATGTCTCTTTTCTCTCAAAATATAAAATAACATTGGTGTGCATTCATGGTTATCAGTTAATCATTTTCTTTATTTTGCCTGAAGTGGATAATATAAGAGAGGAAAAACAATGTTTTAGGATAAAGTTGTTTCTAGAGCATCTTCAGTACTAATATCGGAAGTTTCTCTATCATTTCAGTAGTAAAAACAAGTAAAAAAAAAAAAAAAAGCAATGGAATCCACATTTTTAAGTTAAGAAACCTTGCTTACTGGACTAATGATAGTAATGCATGTGCAGCATTTTATAAAAATGTAAAAGAATTGATGTTGGAAAATGTGAAAGAAATGGTTTTGGATCTTAATATTAATTCTAAACACTGAAAATGAGGTTCACATAGTAAGTAAACAAGTACTAGTATTATTATTATCATTTTGGTTTCCAATTAGAAAAAAAAAAAAAAAAAAACAGGTGGCTCAAAATGTTAGGCAGTTTCTATCTAATCATCTTAGTCTAATGCATCTTGACATAGCAATTGCATGAGGAACGACAAGAGGGGACAGTTTCGGTTTATGGATAAAGATGATGATTCAATTGTCAGACACGTCCTCCAATTATTTATAGCACCTGAATTCTTTGGTAAAAACTGGTACAGTTGTACATTTTTATCTTATAATAGATCAATATTGACCCACATCTTCCTAAAATTTGCGCATTGCTTTTTAAATTCTTAACCTCAGTGGCTTTCGATATGATGGCTTTCTGAGATAAGAACAAAGGAAATGATAACATCAGATTTCATTGTCATGATCACTGTTTTTAAGCATCATATATCTATTCGGATATACTGGAAGGGCTGATGAAAATTTAATTGTTTCATCGGTTATAAATAATGTTAACTATTTTGCTAACAATAGCTTTAAATTAAACAACTAAAACCAGAAAGTTTATATTAAAAAAGAAAGTAGTTATTCTAAAAAAGATAATACTTTTAATGATTTGTATTTTTAGTTAACTTTAGATAATATTTTTTTAATTTTAAATTTTGCTTTACATAATTGAGTTGGAAATTTTCACGTTTTGAGAAAATTAAAAAGACTATTTTACTTCACATTCAATCTTTACACAATTTTAAACCGAATGTTTCTTTGATGAAAGGTTCTAGCAAAATATACTTAAAGAAGGAAATGGATTGAGTTATCCTAGGTTTATAAAGCTTAAAATTGATCCAATTTTAAATTTTAAAATCAGAGTTTGGTCTATTTATGTGAATAGAAGTAATTTTTAAAGGTTTGATTTGACTTTTTTAAAAGTCAACCTTAGTTCAAAGACCTATTAGAAGTTTAATTTATTGTAAAAAAAAATTTATGCCATTTAAATAGATCATAAAACCAATTTTTAAATTATCACCGAACCTAAACTTATTGTAAATGAATATTGTTAAACTTTTAAGTAGATAAAAAAATTATGTAATATCAAAAAATTATGTTGAATATTTAATAAATAATAATAATGGTAATAGTAATTATTAGTATTATTACATATGTGAGCCTACATAATATAGTACAGTATATTATTTACATTTAATTAAATAGACTGGTGAAATGTTAAGTTAATTTAAAAGACTTTCTTAAATAACCTGATCACCTAACATTTTTCATTAAACTAGTTTAATTTCTCGTATTGCACATAGTTTAATAATTAGTTTACAAATAATTTTAATATAGAATACATTAATATTTATAAGAATTAAATTTTATAAATATCATTAACTAAATACCCATATATGTAAGAAGAAAAAAAAACTAAATACACATATAAGCCGAATCTAACAAGTTACAGTGTATGTTCATACAAAAATTATTATTAAAATATAAATTTCAAGTAAATGATTACATACGCGAAATATGAGGGAAAAAACCATAAGTGAGTGAGAAAACTAAGTTGGAAAAAACTGTGAAAATGAGTACAAAAAACTAGTAAGAAAAGTTAAAGCAAGAAACAAAAGAAAAAACTTGCAAATCAAAGAGAAAAAAAATTCAAAATAATAGGAAAAAATACAAAAATGAGTAGGAAAGTAAGTGAAAATATTCAAATACGCAAAAGAAAATTGTAAAAACTATTCAAACGAGGGACAAAAACTATGCAAATGGGGAAAAAAAAATCAAATTGTAGGGAAAAGCTATTCAAATGAATAGAAAAATGGGTCGAAACATTATGCAAATAAGTGGAAAAATATGGAATGAATAAAAAAATAATTCATATTAGTTAAAAAAAACTAAGCAAATAAGTAAAAAAAAAAAGAATGAAATTGAACAGGGAAGGTCATTTAAATTAGTAGAAAAATAGTCAACAAAAAAATCATGTCAATAAATAAGAAATGTGGGCAAAAAATCAGTAGCGGAATGATCTTTAAATCAATTACAGTATTTATATATAATAATAAAATTTTATAAATAAAATATAATGAAATATTTTATTAATAATTTAAAAAATATTTTGATCATAATATTATTTAGTATTAGATTATAATGTACTATTTTATATTATATTATATAATCATATATTTAAATAATATAATTTTTTATATATATGATATATTAATAAGAATAATAATATATTATGATAGTTTTTAAGAAAAAAAGTAGAATGGAAAAAAAATTGAAGTAACAATTCTCAATTGTAATATAGATGAATAAAAGAACTTTTAAAATATCTTTGACTTAATCTGGCTGGATTATAAATCAATCACTGACAGTGGACTGAACCATTTCCACTCTTAATTATAGCAGTGTTTACTAACAAAGAGGCTTAATTCGATGGGCAGTTACCATCAGTCAGTAGCTTTAGATTGAATTAATCTGCACCTTTATCTCTTGTTGAATCAAACAAACAAAACCCTCAACTTATGATTTGCACTCGACCCATAATCAAAATTTCAAATTTACAACAACAACAAAAAAAAACACTCCATTAATAATTATGTGAAAATTAGTTTATATCATAACAATTCAAGATAATGTAATAATTTTTTCCTTCTCTCAAACGTTTGAATTCGGAGACGTTCGTCATATACACTGCATGGTAACAAATGTTCATACTAATATCAATACTTTATAAGAGAGATTAAATTATTTTAAAAGTAATTTAAAAAACTTATATTTTATTTATTTTTTTAATCTAATAATTTTAATAAATAAATAATTTTTAACTATTAAATTAAAAAATAAAAATAAAATAACTCTAAAATTATTTATGTAATAACTTAGTTTCTCATCATTATATTATATTACAATATAGTATAATGTATTTAATTATATTATTATAATATTATACATATAATAATAATGTATTATTAATATAAAAATTATTTAGATTACATTGACCAGTGTAAAGGTTTTATACTATTAATCAAATAGTATATGATTTAAATTTATTAATTTTTATAATAATTTTTAAAATTTGATTAAAATTATTTTTTATTAATTAATAGTATTATAAAAAGTTACTTTTAGTAAATAAAAATTAAACTTTATAATATATAAATTAATGAGATAGTTTTAGGAAAAAAATAGTATGTGCTAAATAACGCTGCACACCAAAGTATTACCGTTGGCTGGATAGATCCAATTTAAGTCAAGAGTGCTTTCATTTGCATAGACAGTATTTATCTAGACATCTCACATGATCATAATAATCACCTCTCATTTTCCCCTCTTATTTTTTTCTCTGCCATTTTCTGAAAAAAAAAAAAGAATAATAATAATGGGCCACAATGTCTTGTTAGGTCTGTAACACTTTCTCCAATTTCATGAACTTCTGGTCGATAATTTCCATAGAGACGATTCGTTTTTTTTTTTTTTTTTTTTTTTCTCTCTTCTTAAACGAGGCAGAGAACGACACTAACGTTGTTCTCCATGCAAGCTTAAGTGCATGTTTAATTCTTGCTTCAATTATTTGTCTTAGAAATTCCAATAGTAAAATGAAACATGAAGATCATGAGACCAATCACAAGAAACCATTCATTTTAGCAATATCATGATTATAACATTAAAAGTTCTATTGGTAATGTTCTACATGGGAAATTTTACTGCAAAGGTTTCTCACAATAAAATGTTCAGAAGATTCAATTATTTAAGATGCCTAGATGTAACTTCTCCAAAGCTAAGGGGTCCATATGCAACTTTTTAACGAACTATTCTATACCTGGCCAACATGACTTAATTTTTTTCCTATCTTATAACGTTTACATTGTGATCTAAGTCAAAAGGGTAGATATTATAAAATAATCAATTCTAGGGGACAACTCAATTTTGCATTCAGCCCCTCCAATTTTGTCTTTGGATTGTTGAGGCCAAAGATTTCAATTGTACCATCATCAATTTGTTAAATAAAATAATTATAATTATAATAAACGGTGAATCTCCATATCCTAGCATGAGGACTAGAGCTTGGCAGTTGTATTGTCCTGAACATTTTCCCATTCACTTGATTGCGTACACAAAGAATGTCGAGTAGTCTGAGGACATGAAGAATAGCTGAATACTCACTATGAGCAGTTCACATCCACTGAACTAACAATGTGACAACTGACAAGCATTGTGACTCAGAATTAAGCTGATAATAAGTTTGTGAGTTTGATCCTACGCAAGAATGACGAATATCCAACAACACCCAAATAAGGGAAGAAAAATGCTGCCAAGCTATAACACCAATAACTTTAATTTCAATGTCTAGTTGTTTTGTCAAAATCAAAATTGTGACCCCACTTCCAATCACATTCTCACACACAAGAGGGTAAAAATGTAAAGAGCAGTTGTCCCTGAAATCTTTACTGCTTTACTTCCTTGGCTTTAGTTTGGGACTAAATGTATCTGCACTAAGGAAATCTAATTCTCAAGTCACCATTCCGGACATATTTAACCTTTTCACTTCAAAAGCATAAATTATGTTGTTATGCAGTGTGTTTTGTTAATGAAAGGCGAAAATAAAATGGTAAACATCGGTAATTTATCGCATTTAATAAGACGAGTACTAGTCATATATTTTTTAATCTTTTAACATACTTTTTTTTATTATATATTTTATATTATTAGTTAAATTTTTTTTAAAATATAAAATTATGAATTAAATTTATTAAATATAGAATGAGACTTATAAAATTTCATATTTTTAATAAATTTTAATTAATAATAACAAGAATATGTTCAAAATAATATGTTATAATTATTTATAGTATTTCTCTACTTCGTAATATCCATCATATTTAGTCCTTTAAAACAACTTTAAAGGAGCAATTCCTTTGAGTTGCTAAAATCAATTTTGTTATTTTTTATATTTTTTTCATAATAGCACATCATCTATAGTAATATACATATTGTTTGGCGGTCACCACGTGTAAGTTAGACATTGAATTGAGATCCATTTTTTTTCTTACCACTTCACATTCTCTCCTCCTTGTATGTGTTTTCTCTCTCTCTCTCTTTTTTTCATTAAAAATTATGCTTTTGCACGGGATACTACCTAATTTTTTTACTATTTTAAATAACCTAATTAATTTTTTACTCCAATACATTGACTCAAAAAAAAATCTTAAATGGATTCCACTAGTTACTTTACTTAGTTAAAAGTTTTGTGGGAGCCACAAAAATGTAAAAAACTACAATTGTTCTTTCCAACAAATGTTGCTCTTATGTGGCAAAAATGAGATGCTCTCCAGTGCTGTTTAGTTGCTCATAAAATTGCTCTCACGGATCCTAATTGAAGAATAATTCATTGGAGACCAATGACGATTGAGTTTAGTATTCTACAAGATGATGAAGTAAGATTTGAATTTCTATTAAAAGAGATATTCACATTTAATATCTGAGTATACGTCTGAACATTATTATTTTTAAATAAAGATTTACGAAGAAAAAAAGGGAACGAGAGAAACAGTTTTCATTAGAGTTGCCTTAGATAGATTATCAATTTAATTTACTTCTCTCTACTAAGAGATGGAAACACTATTTTGATCTTGACTGAAAGATGCTTCTCCGTGAAGGCAAATCTCATCCTCTTTTTCCTTGTTTTATTCAACAATAAATAGTGCTCTAGTTGTATAAATCTAAGCCTTTCTTTTTTTAGCATGTGTTGAACCTTAGGCATAACCTCCTATAAATTATTTACAATCTTTTTAATGGCTACAGTGTAGAGATACCCTTTAAATTCACATAGTGCTTTGAACGATAGATTGCATTCAATCGAAATCGTTCAATGTGGCCAAAGTTTCATCATTTTATCGCGTGAAAAATTTTACAAACTGATCACTCCCTTACAATACATTTTTATGAGAAGATCTTCCTTTCAATAATCATTGGCATGGAATATTTAATTTCAGTGGAGATAAATGAGAAGGATGGATACATGTGAGAAAACAATGAAGATCGGACGCCATTGCACACAATATATGTGAGAGCTCTCATCTCTATTAAATGACAAATCCCACTAATCGAATCTTATCTTGGAAGAGCACATATTGGATTAAGCACTTTTATCATGGTAAACTTACTTGCGGTTAGAAAAGTATATGTTCCTTTAATGGTGGTGGGAATGACTTTCTTTAGCACAAAGTTTATCAATTTTAAAACACATAATGCTTGACTTTACTTGCAATAGTACCATTTTAAGATTACATACTGTTGGATATGGCCAACGTCTACTTTTTGCAGATCCCAAGAGAAATCAATAGCAATTCCATTTCCCCACCCGAAGGGTCGAATGAGCCTCTACAGAAAGTGACAACAAGGACTTGAACCATATTAACCATCGTAGTTATCATATAACATTATTAGTGATTGAAGATTTGACTACATTTTGGCAAAAAATAATTATGATATTCTCTAACAAAGTAAGAAATTTAATATTCTATATGCTCATTATTCACAAGATGACAAGAATTTCTTTTTCTTTTCTCTGTCTTTTTTTACACTCAAGGACCGAAACATTATTGCGTCGGTAAAAAATAATATACAAGAACAAATTAAGGGCTTAAAGAGAGTTTTGAGCTAGGGATTATCATTGGATTCCTTTGCCTGTGTTTATCACTGGCTTAGGGCATGACTTAATGATCATTCAGGAAATGGAAACAAAATCTCTAACCGATTAAATTAATACCACTTTAGATATATGCATCTTGGCAGATTTTCCAATCGAAAATACATGGAAAAGGAAAAAGAAAAACTCCACACATCTATAGTTGCTTAACTTGTAGCTTAAAGATAGATAGTTTATTCAGGTAGTGGCCACTAGAACAATTATTGAACATATTTAAAATTTTATTTCTTAGGGGTGTTCCATTTTCATGCCGGGCCATCGATATTGACTAAGTGAGATAGGGAGATAGAGATCAATTAGTGAGTAAGTGAGAAACAGTGAGATCAAACACTCTACTCATGACTTTGGAGGCCAAGGAGTCATCTTTTCTTCATTAGATTACGTGTTAACAAAAAGCTCAGCTACAAGATCTATTTGGGATGATATTGGCCCCCCAACCATGTTAAGAGAAAAAGGGAAAGCAACGAAAAGGAACTCGACCATATAACATTATAAAAAGTGGCCTTTGGAATCTATAAGCAAATTGAAAAATATATTTTCATAACATTTTCTACCTGTGTCGGCTATGCATGATACATATCGGATGTAATTCTTAAGGTAAAAAAACCTAGAGAGTGAAAAATAGAAATGTATATTTCTCATTAATTAAAATCAAAACACCTTATATATAAATTTGAATGACATTCGTATAAGTCTTAATAGGGTATTATACTTTGTTCTAAAAAAATATTTCTTGAATCTATATTGGCACATGTGGTAATTTTAGTCTCCATTTACCCTGTGACTATCTAGATGCCCATACTTGAATTCATTACCCAAACTTATTTAAATATCAATCCGGCGATGCCTTCTTGACCAACAGGGTTGAAAAAAAAATAACCTTGGAACAACAATGTGCCATGGCTACGAAAACAAATCTCAGATGTCGACAGCAAGAAGTTAGGGTTTTTAATATTGAGACAAGAAGACTAAGTGATTAAAATATGATTTATAGGTTGTAACTGTAATGTTAAAGGACTATAAGTGTAATAAAAGTTTTTATTTTAAATTTAATATATTAAATAGTGTATAAGGCAGTAAAATATTCATCCCTACACGCATTCCCATTAACTTTTTTTAGCTAAATATCCACATCAAAATCCAAACTCATATAATGAATAATTTTCCTCTTCATTGGAAATATTTTTGCATGTAACTATTAGAAATCTTAATCATTAATTGTCAGTTCATCTCGTGATTAAACCTACTTAATTATAATCCATTGTTATTTTTTAACTTTACACACTCCATCACTAGAAGAGTGTAAATATTCGATTGAAATGAAATCAGGGGTATGTACAAAATCCCACATTTCATGTTTGTGTTAACCATTGGAGACCAGATCCTTGATTGTATGTTTTAGGTGCCTCTGGTGCCAAATTATATTACAATAAAGTACTTTCTTTGGTCGATAAAAAAAATGTTTGTGTTAACATGCATTTAAGTGTGTCAGGGAATTGATTAAAAAAAAAGTGTTTCAGGGAATATTTATGCAATTATTTAGAGCGAATTCTTTTAAACTTGCATATATTAAATATTCATATTAATTCTTGTATATTATTTTACAAGAATATGTCTATTGCAAAAGTTAATTTTACCAACTCACCAAAATTCTGGATAAAAGATTTGCACAACTCTTGTTACAAGTTTTTTATTAAGTTTATTTGAGTCGTGGAAAATTAATAAAAACTTTTAATGAAGACTTCAAAAGCTCAAATTATATTTTAAGGGACGTTTGTCAGAATTTTTTTTTTCCATATCCAAGAATCATAAATTTTGGATATCAAAATTCTTTATAATAGTTAAAATCCGTTTAATTAACTATAAACGTTCTAGGCAATGTTTGCATGTGTTTTCTAAAAATCAAATATTCCTATTTTGATTTTGATAAAAAAAAATTAGATATATAATTTTGTTTCTGAAATACCGTTTTAGTGAAATATCTTTACTAAATACACTACTTTAAAATTTTTATTATTTAATTTTTTTTAATGTCTTCTATTTATAACAAATTGTTAAGTTCAAAGCTTTTTTTTTTTTATTTTAAGGATTAATCAAAATATAAGAATATGTTGAGATGTGAAAACTAATCATGTTGTACTATTCCTCTTACATAGATCGTGTTTTTCATGTACATGAGGATAATTTGTCAAGAGTTCATCAGTTTACATGCTTTATTGGCTTCGTCCTTAGGAGGAAGGATCTCACAAAAAGGATAGCTTGTCAATATAAGCTTGGAAGACTTAGCTTTATCGAAAACTCATGTTACTTTGACCCATGTGTTATGCAATTCCAATCAAATGGCAGGGTCTATTTACTTGTACAAGGTCTCCTTGCATGAGGATATGCATATTTTCGAGTCTCCTTCAATTTTTCTATCTTTGTATCATACTTGACTCTTCTGGTTTATCTTTTTCTAGAGACTTTTAATTTGTGGGAACTTTGCTCCTTGTTTAAAAAAATAAAAGATAAAGAAAATTGTGATAACTCAGATTAATAGTTACAGGTTATTGAATTTGTGTAATTGTAATTAAAATCTAAATACAACTCATATATACTGGTAAGAAATGAGAATTATAACCTACTAACATGGAATATGTATTTGTATTTCATTTTTAATCAAGTTAATATAATACCTTTTTTTAGTAAAAATAATAATAATAACTTTTAAGTAATAATTAACACAGTATCAAGCCTACACTTATCTCAAGAGATGCATTCACCTCTTCATTTTTAAAAATATACATATAAATATCTTAGATGTATATATTTTATTCTCTCTAATTTTGTATATTTAAATCAGTTGTCTCTATTTCTTATATTTTTTTAAAATAAATTGACCCCTAATATAGGATCTTTGATCTGCCACTCAACCAACATCTACATAAATATATAAGATTCTATTAGACTCAAGTAAGATTATTTTATGTGGAGAATATTTATGATTTACACCAAAAAATATACATAAATACATGTTATCGAGAAATTTTTATGTTTTGCATAATATTTAATTAAAAATATATATAATATGTAAAAAAATACTTAAAATTTAACACCTTAATTTTTAGATTAAATTTCTAATTTGACCTTTTAAAAGTTCACTTATCATTAATTTATTCCTTTGAGTATTTTTAATATTAAATAAGTTTTTCAAATGTTAAAAAATAAAAAAATAATTATCATTTTAATGTACAATGACTTAATAAAAGATCATTTTTATGTTCTTTTTATATTTGAAGAACTCATTTGATATCATAGATAAATTGATATCATAATTTTTTAAAAAATTAATTTAAGATATTTTTTAAAATAAAATTATAATATAAATTTATTTAAGTAATTAATACTAATATCAACCAAATATAATATTATTTTAATATAATTTAAATTATCAATATTGTAAAAATATAAACTCATATATGACATAGCTACAAAGTCTAGTTGATTGTTTAGGAGACCGTGACAACACACTCGTTTTAATATATTATTTATTATTAATTAAAATTTATTAAAAATTATAAAATTATAAGGAGACATCGTTAAATAAAAAGTAGATATTACAACATTTTATAATTTTTAATAAATTTTAATTAATAAAAAAAATTAATAAATGTTAACCAATATTTTAAAAACACTAATTAAGAAAATAAAAGATAATTTTTTATTGAAATGCATAAAAGTATATTTTTTATGATTTTTAAATACACTTCTATATATTTATATAATTTTTAATTAAAATTTTCTTTTTTTAATTCCTTAACTATTACTGTAAGAACACAGATCATGAAGATCCTAAAAAATATATTTAAGAAAAATGTGTTTAAAAATGTATTACTAACACTTTTCATATCAATTATGTGGTAATTATACAAGTAGTGTAGAAAAAACTTTTTAAATCGATTAAAATTAACTTTTATATCAATTGTAAAACTGATCTAAGTGCAAGCTATATAAAAAAAATAATCATTTTTCATATCAAGCAATGTCCAATGTAAAAAGGTCATTTTCAATATCAATCATAACTATAATCAATCTAAAAAATACCTTTCTAAATCAGTTATAACTATAACTAATCATAAAAGTCAACTTTTTAAAAAACATTTGATACGTCTCTTGTATTTTTTCTCTATAATATGAAAAGCAATCAATTCACAACACAAATAGATGAATGATCACTATTAATATGTAATAATGTAAACAAACACAAATTTAATGTAATCAATTTATAAAGTGTAAATTTCAAGAAAAAAATGTTATTCGATGGTTTTGAGTATTAGCAATTTTTTCCTCATGAATTGGATCCAAATTGTTGAAGATCTATAAAGTTCAAATAACATACAAGTAAATATTAGCTTATGAACTAAAGCCACAATATCCAGACTTATAACTTATTGAAATTATATTACCTCCTTTCATTAATCAACAATCTGTACAATGATAATCGTGAACATATGCCTTATGACATAATACTCACTTATAACTCTCAAATTGTGTTTGACACTACAAATGTTTTTTTAATTTGAATAAAATTAGAAAATATTATAAATTATAATTGGATATTTGGGTTATAGCCAACTTACTTAGGGATAAACCCATGAAGGCTTCCTTCTAGATCTTGATGGAAAATCTTTCAACCTTTTATATTGATCCATAACTCTGCCAAGAAAAAAGAATGAATAATCCAAAATACATGAAGTTGGTTTCACAATTATAACACATTATCAAATAAAATGGGATACAAATAAAAACTTACGAATCAACTATAATTTTTATTTTTTTGTTAATCGTCTTCTTGTGTAACGAACACAATAGTATTATAACATTCTACCAAGGATAAATAATCAACAATTGTCAATGGTTCCTACAATGGAGACCAATTAGTGACAAGTGACTTTTAACATGAAATAACTTGTAAAATTTTATACTTACAAATTCAAGTATGGTGCCAAGTAACATTCTTTATTGCCTTGGTGTAGCCTACTTTGTAAGTAGCTTTGGATCTCTAGTGCATTATTACTCACACTTTGAATGGATTGTGAGTCCATAAATCCATAAATATTTGCTTTTTTGTTTGCATATAAGAGATGTAGATACCTAACATATTAAAGTAAATCGTTACTTATAACAAATTTATACTTAAATATTTTAAAATAAAATTGTTTACATCAACCATAATTGTATAATCGAGATGTTAAACATATATGTACCTATATATAGTTCCAAACTATCCCTTTAATGGATATAAAATGAAATGATAGAGAGTATGCTATAAACATTAGGATCCTAATGTCGTTGTATAGGATCCTTCTTGATTTTGCCTACTACCATCAATAAAATGTTTAAGTGCTTCAATTTCAAGTTGCAATCTTTTGTGCGCAACATCTTGACTACATTTTTGTATAGCCTAAACAACAAATGTTTACAAACATTAGTAAACACCATTATATATCATTACAACTATACATAGAGAGAAATGTATAAGTAAGCAATTGATTATGAATACCTTAGTTAAAATAGTCTTGACGAGTCTTTTTGGCCATTAAATGAAATGATTAGGGGCCTAACCCACAAATTGAACCTCATCACTAAGGAAAGGGACTTCAACATTTATCTTTTGAGCTTCTTCAACCACTACCCTCATATTATCATCATTTATTGTCTTGTGATGTATAGTTGAACCAAATTATACACTTTTCCAGTAGCCTCTAAATGAGGAGGATCATTATATCAACGTGACTATCATCTCTAGATGGATTAGGAGTAGCACAACTCCCTTTTATAAATATTTTAAAAAATTGATGTAATATAAAAATAAATATTCTAGATTCTTTTTTCCTTTAAATAGGATATAAAAATATTTTCTAATACCTTTCAAGTTCTAAAATATTAATCATCATTTAGGATTACAATTGGAAGTTGATCTGTATAGTCTCTATTCATATCCACTTTAACTAATTGTCTTTTAGTTTTATTCACATATGTCATTTGTTTTCTTACTTAACATCCAATTTTGGGTCACATTTATTATTATATATTTAACTTACAAGATTAGAAGCAAGTCAACAATAAACTTTATGGGTTAAAGTAACAATGAACAACGTAACAAGTGATTTTAGCATAGTCATATTCTCAAACACATGCCATGTATAAAACATAAATCAATTTTCCATATTTGAAAACTTATTGTTATTGCAACAATGTGGGAATGTGAACAGGGAGGACCATCAATGTGAATAAGGAGGAGCAGCGAGAGGGAGGGGCGACACGAGCATGGTACGCGCAGTGACAGGAGGGGACACAGTAATCGTGTCATCGTGGATGAGAGCCAACGTTGGAATCGCGTTGCAGTGGGGGAAAGGCAATGTTGGAACCACACCGCAAAGTAGGTAGGGCGATGGGCATTGTTAGAGGATATGTAGTGGGAACGAGAGAGGATGGAACGAAAACAAAAACAGGGTGTGCATGAGTGAATAATGAAACAATGTTTTTGTTATTAGAATAACACCTTTTTTTTAGATTGATTGTATCGAGAACTGATTTTAAAACCTTTCAATATTATTATAAAAATGACACCCTATTTTTTTTAAGTTAGTTATTATATAACCTATCTAAATACATGTTATAAACACTACTTTTTACACTAGTGAGTCTAAATTAGGAGAGCAGTACTCAATTGAGAATTTTATTTTATATTGACTTAAGTAATCTTTTGTTCTTATAAAATAAAATATTTTATTTTATTTTATAATTTTTTTTATTTTAATCTTATTTTTA
>JAMLFT010005377.1:0-17677 GCA_026544285.1 Pachyrhizus erosus | reverse complement strand
GATCTTATATTTTTGTATTTTATAATTCTATAATTTTATATTGTGTAATTCTATTAATCTCTAGTTTTTATTGTGTAATGCTATAATTTTAACTTTTCATACTATGCAATTTTTTTCATTTTATTACAATACTAACGCCTTTTGGTTTTAGAAAATGTTTTTTATTTTCATTTTTTGAAATTAGTTTTTATTTTTCAAATTTTAAATTTAGAAAACATGTTTGATTTTTATTTTTTATTTTTATTTTTATTTTTAGAAAATAAAAATATTCAAAATTTATCTGATTCAACTATTTTTAGTAAAAGCTTATGAAATGATTTTGGTGGAAAGTTTATAAAAAAATTTGAATAATAAATTTATAATACATATTTTCAATAATATTAACATCATTCCATTATTTATTCATAAAAATAAATAAATAGATATATAAAAATATAACTAACATTGCATTTTAAGTCTTACAAACAAAAAAATATAAATATAAATAGTAGCACTTGTTTTAAAAAGTATAAAGATAACAATCACAACAATTTATTTTTTATCTATCGTAATTTTTTCACATCTGATTTGCAATAATTTCTCGAACGTGTGTCATTTCAGCAAACATATTAACATCCATATTTCTCATACATAATAGTAAAAAATTGTATCTTTGCCATGTGTGCATTCTAATAAAAATATGTATAGTAAAGTAAGCAATAGAAATTAGTCTTTGACTTCTAATATGATAAGTTGACATCAACTTAAAAATTGAAAACCTTGCTTTTCATACTTCAATGACATTCCTCAATGAAGAGTTAGAAAACATATTAAAAAATTGAGGTTGAATAGTATATATGATTTTCACAAGTTTTCTATAAATTTTCTAAAAAATGTATAAAGAAATGAAAATAATTTCACAAAACATGACATATAAAATGTGACAGATTAAATACAATACTAAAGTATTTTATATTGATTTGTTTCAACTCTTGAATTACGTCTAGTCTTCCTCAACACGAAAAGTTCCACTAATAGAAAACTTATTACAAATCAAGTAAAAAACTCTAACATTTTTTGCTATAACACTTAATCACCTGATTAAGTTATCTCAAATATTCTTTTACACTAAGTCACTTCTAACTTTTAGAGATCTTGTACAATATATAACAACTTACAATGTAAGGATGTAAAAGTTTAACACAAATTACAACTTAGTAGAATTAAAGATAGAAGTAGTTCAAATGTTCATATTTCACTAACTTCTTCAAAGATCTCTATTGTAACTTAACATTCTTCTTTCTTCTTCCTATTCTATTACGTATTAAATGCATTAATCTTCTACACATCTTTGTACTCTAAGCTATTAGAGGAGAAATAATATATTACTATTTCAATGCATGATAGATCAAAACTCTTCTAAATATTACTATTTCAATCTTTTCTTAGATGACAAATTTCACTTGGAAGTTTGCCTATCTTTGTCGTGTTTGTTGTTTTCATTAAATGTTCATTTGAATTTAAACATTATAAAACAATAAAGATATTTTTTCATTAAATGCTTAATTGAATTTAAACGTTATAAAAACAATAAAGATATCATAAGTAAATTGAAATTATAATTATCTTAGGCCTTCAAAAACATGTACCATTAGTTTAGACATAATACATGCGAAAGTAAAAAGTTTAATGTTATTTTACGACATATGTTGATTTAGGATGCATTTTTAAATCGTATGTCTAGGTCATATAGATTTTTGCAAACACATGTTGAACATATATTCACGAAAATGTGAACTAGATGTATCAAGTGTTTTTAGCGCTTATAACACTTAATATTTTTACTTATATTTTATGTGTGAGTTAAGCAATTACTAACTTTTCATTATTAAGGACATATTTCTATCAACATACTTATCAAATCATTAATAAACATCAAATTATAATATTATTTTGTTAACATCAAAATCATAGATTTTTAAGGGGTCTGATGTTCATCTACATCTTTGATTTTAACATTTTAATAAATAATGTCCATGATTGAATAACTCTTGCTTACTTCGTGCGCAAAGGATATATATATTTTTTTTATGAAATGAGACAAAATAACAAGGAATATTTGGAAATCCTAAGTCAACTTTATGAACTTGATCTAAAATAAACAATGCACTTATTCAATAAGTAAAAAATTTTAGAGAAAGAAATATTAATATTAAAAAAATACCTCCACGAGTATTTCAAAAATTATTTTTAGAAGTCATAACATCTAAGAACACTCTTGCATCATTTAGTATCCCTTCCTAACGAGAATAAACAAATGTGAATAATATATCAAAATCACATACGACCAAAACATTTTGTGATATCAAGATTTTTCTTCCACGAAAAGTAATTTGTTTAGAAGTAAGAGTCCAAGCAAATACATGTGCATCATGAATAACACCAATACAATTCTATATATACCACATGAATAATAATTAGTACAATATTAAAAAAATCTTAAATATTCCAAAATACGTGAATAGAAAAATTACCTTAAAATAAGGATAATACTTTTGATTCTTTTCAATATAAGGATGTGTAGTTGTTTGATTTCTTTGACAAATAATTGTCATGCCTAACTTGCAAACTACACTTAAAACAATTATAAACCATTTTTTTATAATTTGCTATAAGTATTAAATCATTCCTCTTGATGATGCAAGTTATGACACATTATGATTAAGAACATTGCAATTGGTTCCTTTATGCTCAACTTTATTTTTGTCTCTCAAATTTTCAACATTCTTTAAAGTTTCACAAAAATTCATAACACATGTCCTTCTTCATTGAAAAATTCTCATAACATCTAGCTTCATGACCAACTAAGAATTCAAGGGTATACATCTTTCCAATCAACATAGAAGGCCTGGATGGTGTCTTGGTAATAAAAATTTGCTTATTTTCCTTGACCAATGAAACAATAATTAAATCTCCCAAGTCATTCAAATAAGAATCAAAGCTACTTTACTTGAAGTATCTTTGGATTTACATGTAGACATATTGACTTGGTCAAATAAATAATAATGTTAACTAACGTGAATAATATAAAACACTCAAATACTTGGAATAATATAAAACAAATTCATATTAATGTCAACCAAACATAGGAAATAACATATACTAGTAATCCAACACTTGAAAAGTAAAGAAGTAAATACAACATAATATATTGCTTAAAACTCCTACCAAATTCATAACTAATTGAAATAAAATTGTTCATTGATCATTACTCATCAAGAGATGTTATTCCTTTCTTCCTCTTATATGATGCAATCTTAATAAAATTAATTCTCCTATTGTTATTAGTAAGTTCATCCAAAGCTTTGTTGTAAGCATTATCGAAAACATCCTCCATATAATCCAACAATTTCATGCATGCATCAACAAAATAAGGATCAATTATTAAATTAATAGCTTGTGCTTTATATCAATTGTCTTAGCTTTTAACTTTTTAGTCATTGTACTCATTGCTTCAAACCATTGGGTTAAAGCTACTTCTAACATCTAAAATCTATAATTTCTCAATCTTAATTGCGGTGCTTACTTGAAGAACTTTTACTTTTCTTTTTAGTGCTAAGTTCTTACAAGTCATCCTTATGAACACCAACTAATTAGTGTCAATATGCACACCTTTTGAAAAAAAAAACTGTTATTTATTTCTCTTCATCAAAATTTGGTGGCTCTTGAGTAGAAGTTTGACTTGATTTTTCAGTTGTTGTGCTAGAATTGAATATCTCTCCAATGATATCATAGTCATGCTCAAATCCATGTTTCTTAAATAAGCTTGTAGAACTTTCTCTTTTGCAAAGTGAGAAATATACAAATTTTAAGTATATAACTACATTAATATAATATAACAATGATAATGGTATTATTTAAATAAACAAAGTTAAACTCACTGTCTATAAATCTTCTCATACTTATTGAAAAACATTTACTTTATTAAATTCAAAATCCCATGTAACTTTTATACAAGATAACAAAGTTGAAAATTTATGATGTTAAAGGTGTAAAGGATTAAATTTTTCCTTGAGTTTGTCTACACCATAAGATTAGGGTCCTTCAATTATCTTATACAACTCAATATTTATATCTTCCCAATGAATTATCTCAATGAATGCTTGTCCATTCCATACTTTCTCCCTTTTCATTTTTTCCCTCCCATCTTATATTAATAACTTCATTTTAAATAAGTATATTATTAAATATTAAACATACTTGATAATTAATATTTAATAATGAAAATTAAATAATTATATAATATATAACATGCAATTAAAAAATAATTTTTATTTATAACAATCAAGATACAACAATATAATTGATAATCATGTATAGTTAACCACATAATTAAATAATATATATGATATGTATTTAAAAATTTATAAAATATTATACATTCATGTCAATCAATATGCAATGTTACAAATAATTGGATTATATATATATATATATATATATTGAAGAAAGGATTATAATATTAACTAATTATATATATTATTATAATTAAACAAAGAATGGATGATATGTTTTATATGCCTTATAATAGATGTATATAATATTAAATAATTAATCATGTAGTATATGATGTTAATTGCATCAAATATCAGGTATTCAATATAATTTTGAAGCAAAACGAGAATAAGATATTGATCATGAGAAATAAAAAGTCAATCACTATCTAAATAATATATATAATATATGTGTTAATCTTGACATGGGTTAAAGAATACAAAAAGTTAAGAGTTCAAATTTTATAAACGTACCTAACAGCTGCAAAAGATGAGGATGTTGCTTATTTGAAAAAAAGCATTGAGTTACTCACTGCTGTAGATAGAGAAAAAGTGGTGACTAGTGTAGGCTACAAAATATATAGATGAATTTGAAACAAAAAAAAAAAGTAGTTTCGTTTCTATGAAAATAAAGAAAATGATAGTTTCTTTATTTCTAAATTGGGTTGTTTCTTGAAAATGTTTTCTTTGAAAATATTTTTAAATTTTTAACCTAACATATTTTTATCATTATTTTTTATATTTTATCATATGATCCAATGATTTGACTTTTGATTATGATTGTATTTTTATATTTAAAAAGATCAATACAACTCAAACTATTTTGGACTTAGATATTTCTTAAATTTGAACCAATTTGACCTATATTTATCGATATGACTAGCTAAATAAGTTTTAGTTATTTCTAGAAAACATGGTTCTTATATTCATGATTTGTATGTATTTAAAAAAATTTCTTCTACTAAATGTTTTCTTAAACTCTGGTAGATAGAAAAGAAACAGAGTGAATGAAAATAGGATAAAGAGAAACGGAGAAGAAAGAAATAGATAAAAAAAAAGTTAAAATTTTGGATTATTTAGTTTAGGAAAAATAAAAGAAAAATTAAAAAAAAATAATATTGCAAAAATATTTGATTTGGGTAAAATGAAAGGAAAATAAATGAGAGAAATAGATAGGAAAAAAAGGTGAATTTTTTAATTATTTGATTTAAGAGAAATATAAGAAAAATTGAAAAGAAATAATGTTATAAAATTGTTTGATTTGGATAGAAGGAGAAAAGATAATTTTTTAAGGAATGGAGAGAAGATAAATTATTAGATATAAAATAGTATTTTATCATTGCACATAGAATGTGTAATATACAAGTCATTTAATTGATCATAAACTACGTACAATCAATTATATGCCACATCAAGGGACAAGAATGCAAATCCATTTGGATTCTATGGATAACAATATACATCATAATCAATTATATTGCGCCAATAATTGATTATGTTGGACATTTGTGTTACCTTCAAGAACTAAAGAAAAAGGATTAGTTTAGGAAAATAACTTTTGCATGCAAATTTCTTGTATATTTCTCTTTAAATTAAAAAAATAAATCATAACAAACTTCATCATTTTTAAATTTTCTTTTATTTTTATTTCACTTTTATTTCTTAATTAAGTGATCTAAAATTTAAATTCTGACATTGAGTATGAAATAAATTATATTAAAATGATAATATTTACATTATATATATTCACAGTTTTTTTACAAAGATTAGACATTATTTTACGAGAAAAATTTTGTACGATTACCATTATCAAAAGAAAAATAAATAAATACTTCTTTATCATTATTTCTATTTCCTCTTTCTACTAATTTTTTCAGCGTATTTTTAAGTTATAAAACACATTGTTAAGATAATTATGATGAAGGTTAATAAACTTTTCGTATTTGACAAATTTTGATTATACTTTACACATATTAGTTCGTATTATTTACTCTTAACAATTTAATTTAATCCTACATTCCGAAAACTCATTTAAAATAAACATAAGTGTTCACTATTGTTTTAAAGAATTATCTACACTAAAATACATCAATCACAATCACAATCACGAATTCAGAAAACAAGATTAAAAGATGCGTGTATATTCACAAATTACAGAGCCCGTAGCTCGAATTCAGAAATCGATTTGACACTTGGCGGGATCAAACGGAGCCACCTTATTCCCATTAGAAGTCAAAGGAACCTTGAGCTCACACGTGGCTCTAGGATAGTGGTACCCAAACTGATAATCTTCAAGCCTGAACCTCATAGTAAAACTAATCTTAATATCAATAGGGAACACCCCATCCTTGTTATCTTCGTGGAACTCCGAAACCTGGTTTCGATTTAGCACCATCGCACGTTGTCCCGAGAAAACAGCGCTGAATTGGTTCGTGCCCTTTTTGTCCTGAAGGTAAGAGCTCCAGGGCATGTTAACCTCTGTCGTGGAGAACTCGACGCGCTGGTATAGCGCGTGGGCCCGAACGACGTCGTAGTAGATCTTGAGCCTCTTGTTGGGGTTGCGCGCGGTGATGTTGAGGACGAGGTTGTAGTTAAGGGTGTTGTTGGCGGTGTAGTCGAATCGCGTGAGGCTCGCGTGGGTGACGTGGAACCTGAAGGAGCGGGGTGTGATGATGATGTACAAGACCAAAATCACGAGCATGACGATGATGATTATGAGGACTAGAAGGATCCACAAGGTTTGGAAGAGGCAGTAACAGCATCTTGTGCGGAGACGCTCCTTTGGAGGAACGGCGTCGTTTGGTGCGGCGCTGATTGGTAGCGGATGTGTTTCAGCCATGCTCGCGCGCGTGGACGAGGGAATTCGAGTGAGCCAAAACAGTGAAGTAAAGTGCGTTTTGTTTCGATGGAATAGAAGAGATGGCTGTGTATGTATGTGTATGGGTTGGGTATGGAAGGGTTAGACTTTTCGCCAAAACAAACGAAACGCGCTTCTGACTTCAATTTGTGCGGCTGCTGCTACATCATGCCATGTTTGACACTCTGGCATAGCGTAATTCAGTAACCGTTATCGTTTTACATTTAAATGTAAATATGTGAGTAATGAGTAAGGAATAACATTGGTACTATCACTGAATTAGAGAGGATTATGAATCAAATTCAATGAGATTTTAAAAAAATGGAATTGTTAACATTACAATAAATTTAATAAACAGCTGGGTTCAGTTGACCGTTTCCCAATCCAATTCCGTTAGAGAAGAGTCATTTTCCAATTCCGTTCAGTTTGACTTTTTATGTTTGATCGAATCATATTTGTTTAAAAGGTATTAGTAAACTGAATCATATTGAATCAGAAACTAAACAATCGAACTATTTCCAAGAATGCACTTAATTGTTGTCAAAATTAAAAAAAAAAAATGTACCTAATTGAAAAGGTTTAATGTTTAGGCAAATTGTTTATTTAAGTTTGATTTGATTTTCTTGGCTAAACTACTTGGGTTAGTCAATGAAATGAAATAAGATACCGAGAGAAAAAAAAATATAAATATAAATATAGATATAAATGTGACAGATGACATAATTGAAAATTCTAAAAATAAGAAAAATGTAACAAAAGAGAAAGTAAATGTATCTTAAATATATTCCTAAAATAATATCGAATGTGTTTTCTAAATTTTTTAAAAGAAATTATAGAAAAATTATTCTTTTTAACAATTGTTACAATTATAATTTCTTTTTTTAATTTATTATGAATTTGATATAATCATTCTAATCTTAATAGACTTGAAGTGATAACAAGATATACTTAAAAAAAAAACAATTAACATTCTTAGAAATTTTAAAATAAGGAATAAAAAACAAATTTTATTAAGAAATGAAAGAGAAAAAATATGTAATTATATAGTCTACTCTATTAGTTGGGACTTAAATTACATTCAATATCTTCATTTTTGTCCGTTGAGTTTGTCTTCCCTCCTACATTGGCATTGTAGTAGTAAATACTAGGTGTTTGATAAAATGCTTACAGGCACAATACTACACTTTCTTTTGTTAGCTTTTCAATTTCATATGTCATTTGGTATTCTTCTTAGTAACATATTTGTTATGTCTTGGATTTAACAACGATTTTTTCTTCTTTAAAAAAACAAGTATTTTTTTCTTTTTATCTCATACTTTTTTATATAATCATTCGTCATTTGATTTTGAGGAGTTGATTTCTAAGTTTCAAATCAATTAGGATATTAAAGATATCAAACCTAATTATGTATGAGAGGGTGCTCAATATATATTTTGTGATATAATTTTTTTTTATTTTGTGAATTTTTATAATTTTTTGTGTGAAACTTTTTGTTTATTCAATTTATTTTAATTTTTTTTCTTTTAATAAGAGTTCTTATGCAAGAACCGTGTACAACAATATAGTTATTTGACAATATATTAATAGAAAAACATGAGGTGAGTAAATTAATGATTTAAATATCCCTTAGTTTACGCACAAGGAAGAATTATGTAGCCAACGTTGTAAAATTCACTCTTGTGAATGTGTGAGTTTCAAATGTTCGAAGAACAAATCAATTGTTGACATAAGTGTTGATTGAAGACTAATTCAAGAGTTAAAAGTTAGCTTTAGCTTTAATCATTTTACATGCTAAATATGCTTTTAAAGATGTGACATTATATTGGATGTTATTAGATTTAGACATGTATAATTAAAAAAAAGAAATTTATGTCTTATATATTTAGAAAATTATCAAATATGTTTTTTTTATATGTTCTGATTCAAAATTTTGAAATAAATCTAAGTTATTACACAGGATAATTAATTACAAAAAATTATAATCAATTATCGTATGCAATTTGAGATTTAGAACTTGTTTTTAATGGAATAAAATTCATTTTAATATTGAATTAATTGATTACATTATATTGTAATCAATTATAGTAATTCTTTTTTAGAAAAAAAGTCTATCATTCGAGATAATTGATTGTCACTTATAATATTTGATTAAAAAACTTAGTTTATTAGAAGAAAATCTTTGTTTAACGAGATAATTGATTATCACAATTAGTAATCAATTACATTACTTTAAAAATATTTAAAGAAATGTTTGGTTGATGAGATAATCAATTATCACTATTAGTAATTAATTACATTGATTCCAAAATTTTTAAAGATTTCTTTGACTTATTGGGGTAACCAATTACATATTTATTTAATCAATTATCATGATTTAGGAATGCAAAATAATGCTATTTTGAACAATTTTAATTAATTATTGGTTTATTTATTCAATTAAATATGTTTTAATTATCATTATAAAAATCCAACCTTATATTTTTTGGTGTGGCTCGTTTGCAAAAAAGGATTTTAGAAAATACATTCAAGAAAACTAAAAGAAGGGGGGGTTTTGCATTCTCTCATGGAATCTAAAAGAATTTAAGGATCATTCATAAAAAATCACGAGGTAATGAGATTATGATGAATCATGAACTTATGATTGATTAAACTAAGTAGGAATTTGATTAAAATTTAATAAAGATTACAACGAAAAATGCAATTTGATTAAAATTTATTAAAAATAAAATTAAATAAAATGTATAATAATTATTAAGAGAGAAAAGTAAGAATAATGAAAATAATTTAAAATATTCTAAATAATTGCATATGCATAAATAAGAATAAGAATTAAGAATAAAAAAAAAAGCTCTAAATATAACTTTTGTTAAGACAATTATAGTACTAGATAATGAATAGGGAGGTGAAAAGGTAATGTATATAGAAAATACTTTCAATATATATAGGGTATATGAATTACCTTTATATCAATTTGCTTGCATAGTTTCCCTTTTTAAAATGTTAATTAGATTGTTTGTGATTTTTTTAATAATATATTGTAGATAATTTTTTAATAATTGTAAAATAATATTAATTGACTAGTACAATTTTATTTCTTTAATAATTTTGAAATCAATTATCAAGGTTGTCCTTATTTTGGGGAAGAAAATTTTCTATTCTTCTTCTCTATCAACAACTTTATATATATCAACAAATTAATAAATATATCCAATATTTATTTAAGATCGATTGTACAGTATTTGGAGTAAAACTCACTATCATTTTCAATGGTCTAAGTGGAAGTCACACAAATAATTATTAATTTCTCACTACTGTTTCAATAATTCCATGAGTTCACGATTCATACTAATGGTTAGGTTCACACCCTAATCTTGGTAGAACAAACTGCTTTAATACCATTTAAATGTAACAACTAAAATCCTTATTTCTATAAATATACCTTTACTATTCTTTTATTTATTTTTTAAAGTGGGTTATTTAATTTAATTGTACAAATATTGTAAATTTAATAAACTTGGATTGGAAATCTTCAAAAAAATTTAAACACTTTTTTTATTTGGAAACATGAAAATGTTGACATAGTTTGGTAAATAAATCAAGTAAATAAAAAATAATATAATCTCATCCTAATAATAAAATATACATTATAAATGAATAAGTAGATAATAAAATAAATCTCTATGGTTATTAACTGTACACACACATATATATACACCTATCATAATGATAATGTATATGTTTCCTAGACCACGTGACATGTATAAACCCAAAATATAAACAAAATACATGTGGTAAAAAGATGTGAAAATTGAATATACATACAAAGGAAAATCTAATCTCAAAAAAGTCAATACTAAACTCAAACCCAATATAAGAAATTATACCAAAAGTGTAAGTCAAAGAGTCATTAGAATCCTAACAATTCGAACCATGTGAAGAACCATCATGGGAGTCCTCCTCAAGGTTCTCATCACTACGTTTTTATATTGTAGATGTTTAGTTTCTGTCAAAGGAAAAAATATGTTTGTCCTGTGTTTTTTTTTATCTTTTTTTTTCTAAACTTTAGCAATACAATTGTTTTTCTGAACATTCCTACTTCAGCCTTTTTTTTACTAACAAACTTCAAAGTTTGATGATCCTTTTGATTTGAAATATCTTCATTATATCTATTATTTTTTATTAAATGCTTCATTTTAATTTAAACATTAGAACAATAATACAGATAATAACATATGTAAATTGTTATAGTAACTACCTAAGCGTGCAAAAATTATATAAGACAATATTAGACATAATAAATGTACAAGTAGAAAATAATTTGTTTGTTGTTTATTAATCCAAAGATATGCTTGGATGTAAAAAAATATGTTTTAGATGTATTTCTAGAACATGTGTCTTTGGACATATTATGTTTGTCAAAACTTTGGACACATGTTGTCAAAACAGTTGGTTTTTTTTCCTTTTTTTTTTCATTTTGTATTTTTCCATAAATAGTGAAGACACGTTTGCAATCAATCATTCAAGACAAATATTTTAATTCCTAATTTATAAGCCTAAATAAGGAAATAGATGTAAAAGAAAATCCTAATTTATACACAATAAATAGGAAATAAATAAGTGAATAACATAAAAAAATATGAAAATGTTACCTAATGAATATCCCCCTTAAAATTGATGTGATTTATCAAGAAACATCAATTTTCTAATGAGAAATTGATGATGGGGTAAGGAACAACCTTGGTGAAAATATTCGCAAGTTGAAGTTGTGAGGTGATGTGAGGAAGAGAGATAACATGATTGTCATAGTCCTCCCAAATAGAATCACAATCAACTTTAATATGTTTAGTGCACTCATGCAAAATAGGATTGGCAGTGATTTGTATTGCATTAGTATTGTTTGCATAAAGGGGTGTAGCAATTGACTGAGAAAAGCCAATCTTAGTTAAAAGACCATGAAGCCAAATAATTTTAGAACAAGATGTAGACATGTTTTTATATTCTCAATTTAGTAGAAGACTTGGAGAATCGTTCTTGCATTATATCATATATGAAACATAACACAAACAAGAATGAAATATAAACAAACACAAGTCTACGTTTGGAGCTCATATAAGAGAGTTTTCAAAAGAAAAGGTTTACGCACTATAAAACAAGATGCATTACAAACTTCATACAATATACTTATTCATTTTAACATATATAATTGTAAAAATTCTATTTTTTCAATATTCATGTCTATTTTTTTAATATTCATACTCGTATTCCCAAATGATCTCTTATCTAATTAATTAATTAAAAACATATTCACACAATTATTTACACACATATACAAGAAAATAGTTAGTGAGGTGTTACAAGACACTTACGTGTAGTGCTTCAAGGACCCCTTTCAACCTTTACACAAAAGATTCATTACTAGACTTATGAAAATTAAGGATAGATTGTTAGCATATGTCATTTATTAGGTTCTTACATCCAATTCACTAATGATGAGTAGTTTTTAGGTCTTTGTATAACTTTAGCTTTGTGTTCCCTATGTTTTCTTTTTTTCATTTCCTTTACCTAGCTTTGTTTACATTTGTCTTTTTTTTAGAATTTTATGTTTATACTTTTGTTTGTAATGACATGTTAAAGATGATATTCAATATCTATGTTATTGTTACATTCATTAATGCTATTTTTTTGCTTTTGATTTTCCAAAAAGGGAGAGAGTGTAACATCCTAAAAATATAGATTTTTTTTATATATGCTTTGAATGATTTATGTGTTTACTTATTCTATTTTAGTTTATTAATTTTATGATAGAATTTTAGAATTTATATTCTTTAATTAAATAAGTTTGTTAATTATGTTGTCTAGTTAATTAAATAACATTTAATATTTAAAATTATTCTTTAGATGAAAAACTAACTAATTTAAGAAATAGAAATATTAAATAATTAATTGGAGATTAATTAAATTAATTTCAAAATAAAAAATAATTATTTAAAGTTAGAAATACACATAATAAATTTGTTGATAAAAATTTTACAAGACGTTAAAATTTATGTTGTTTAAAATGACACAAAAATTAAGATGAGTCTAGACCTAATTTAATTAAGTCTCGTGTGAACTCAATTAAAACAAAATTAGAGACCTAATATCAAGGGAGGGGTGCTAGTTTGGGATTAATGTAGGATAGGAAAAGCTCCCTAACCAAATGATCAAGATTTACTATATTTAGAAAATGAAGGGTGCCTCAAGGGTGTAATAGAAACACCCATAGAGTTTACTATAGTGAAGTAGGTTAATTTTTTGTTGGTATGATAAATTAAGTTTTAAATCTTTACTAAAAGTGATGCTTGTAAAATAAACAATGAAAAAAGATTATAAGTAAGAGAAAAGAATATAGAAATAGAGACAATTTTTATTTAGGATTTTAATTTTGATTTTGTTAAAGATTTTATATCGATTAATAAAATATATAAATAAAGATAATTCTTATTTTATAAATTAAGTTTATACGATCAAATCAAGTCTTACCATATATTTTAAGATGATATTAAATTAATCTTTTTTCCTTTCTTTATTTTTGTTAAACTACTTTAAGCTTCTTCCACTCACAATCCACCAACAAAAACATCATATTTTACCTAAAATTAGAAAATTCCAAATTTTCCTTCTCATCAAAACAATCGTTTTATATCATACAAAATCCTTCGAATTTCATCCAATTTTTTACTTACGCAGTATGAACTTTTCAAATCATTTCATAGAATACATTATCCTATGCCCTCAATTATTTGAATAGAAATAAGAATAGGAAGGTTTTATTTGGAGAGAAAGTGATGGGAGGACTTAATTTGACATTTAAAAAAACTTAAGAGACTCAATTTTTTTAAAAAATTATTAAGAGACTAAAATTGCACATAACTCAAAATAGATTGATAAAAAATGTAGTTAAGTCATTTTTATTTTCTTGTGCACAATTTACTCAAATATTCATGGAAGGTAGGAAAAGGTAAACATCTATTTTAGTAAATTTTTAACATAGAGAACAAAGGCAACAGAAATTTACTCCATAAGAAATATTTATTATTATTTTCTTTTTTCTTTTATTGCAGTTTTTGGTCAAAGATAATAAATTCTCTATAGGTTATTAGGAAGGGAAAACTTGTGGCAGGTCTCTATGATCCTGTTGGTGATAAATGAAATTTTAAAACTACCTGTTATAGTAGGTGGAAAACAATGTATGCTCGCTTTGTACCTTGGAATTTTATCTGAGTAGCACTGGTATTAGGTGAAATTTACAGGCTAAAACCGTTCCAATAAGCTGATTATGAAACGCGGCGACAGATTCTCAGTGAAAACGATTCTTCCAGCCTTTTTACATTGCAAACACATGCAGAACAGAAATTGTTAAAATGTTAACATTTTGTTTTTTCATGGTTGTGTTGTGCAAACTACTCTTCTGATGTGATTTCTTAAGGAATTAAAAAAAATATTTAAAATTATGGTGAGATATTTTACTTTTGTTAAAGGTATCGGTTAACAGTTGTGTTGAACACTGTTGTCTCGATTGCGAAATTCTACGTGTTATCTTTTATATGGTAAGATACTAATAAAAACAAAGTAGAAGCTTTTTAGGGGGAGACAGTAGATATTTTTTAGGGAAGTTAAGAAGTTTTTAATTTAGTTAAATAAAGTAGAAATCGGATATATTTATAGAGAGAGAGAGGTGCTATTCCCATACAGATTTTCTTCTAGGACTCCTGGACAGATTATGAAGTCTTTCAATGGGAATATGGGCATAAGCTGAAGAAGAGTCATCGGGGTAGGGGTAACCACCACCACCACCACCACCTCCACCTCTGCTGTGGCCTTGTCTGGTGTTTGAGTAATGAAAATTAAACCTTGAACCTGCACCAAGCCTATTTCCCAGTTGAGGATCTTGCGGCGGTCTAGACGTAGACTGAAAGGAATAATTATGAAAAGGGTGATACTGATGGTGATGATGCGGGTGATCCAAGCCACTGAGGTTGGTGAGGCTAGGAGAGCTTTGCACTCTCTGCATCACAAACCGAGGAGAGTGCTGATCTGCAGCATCTGGGGAGCTTGACTTTGGAGAAGAACAGGCTGAGGCAGATCCCTTGGTAGCCCTGGGGCTTGTTCGGATTATCCCATTTATGGCATCGATATAACGTTGCTCTAAAGGATAGGGTTCGGACACAGTCAAATTCAGACCCAAACCAGCCTTGGGAGGGGGAAAGAGGAAGGCACGGAGCAAGCCATTATGGTGGCGATCGTGTTCCTCAATCATATGCTTCATGTCTTCCTCCGTTCTCACCGACACCAATGCGTCCAGATCTTCTGGGACCAGCTGGTATTTAAGGACCATCTCACCCAGCTCCACCATGTTGCTCACCTTCTTCATAAGTTCTGGAATGAATTGAAATATATATATATATATTTTTATATTATTAATCAGACCTGATCCTGAATGAACGAACGAATGAAATGAATAATTATTTGAATACCAGTGAATGTAACGTCACGAGAGACTGAAATCACACGTGTCTCGCCTCCCACGTATCTAAGGAGACCATCGGAGGGTCGTGGAAGGACCTTCCCGCCGTAGCTGCACAGGAATTTTACTTTATTTTTGGGCGAGTCCTCCCCCATTTTTATTTGTTCCAATGCAGACAGTTTTTATTTTTTATTTTTTATTTTTTTGTTTTTTTTCAATTCAATTCATCATCCACCCACCGGGATATAGAACAATAGACCATTCATCAGAGGATGAATTTCCTATTTCTGCGCTTTGCCTTTTTCCTATCTACCCAAGTATCTATCTCTCCTTTCAATTTCAATCTCAACCCCAACACACATACCTCCACTATTCCCGCTTCTTATACCTAAATTCTCATCCATTCCTCCTATTTAATCTTTTATCACCACTTCAATTTTTTTTTACCATATTCATCCCCTATTTCAAAACGGATACAACATATTAAATTTGATCTTCTGACCTAGCAAAATAATAACTATAAGTTAACCCTATTTAAATTATTTCACTTTCAATTATTTTTGTATTAAATTTTTCTTTCAAAAAATCACCAACTGCATAAGTAATTAGTGATTTTTTTCTTCTAGAGTTAAAGAATTTTTTTTTTATAGCTATAATAATTTGTGTGTGCATAGTGTATCATCTGGATGTACGTTTTTAATAGACTAAATTAATATAAAAAAAATTATATAGATTCTCTCTTTTTCTATCTTTAAAAATTGATTTTAAAATATGGTTCTTGATAACTTATAATTATGATTTTTAAAAATTTTGATTTTTATAAATTGAATCAATTGGTGTTTCTAAAAATAATTTTGATATAAATTTATTTTTGATAAAAACCTTAATTCAAAGTGGCTATATTTTTTAGATTAAATATCTTAAAGAAAAAGTACTGAAAAAAATTTAAGAAAATCTATTCAACTCCTTCTAAATTCCCCGTCTAGTCCAACAATGAGTTGTGTAGCATTACCCAAAAGTCCAAGGGGTTGGGCGGAGAAATTTGAAATACATTCTAGTGGACTGAAAACTTAAATCCCTTTGGACCTAATACAAGTCCAATACTTATTCATGCATTCTATCAATGTTACCAATGTTAATCTGTACCCTTTATAAATCCTAGATTAAGTAATTTAGAATGTAAAACTGTTATTCTGATTATTTTTCAGTAAAAAAAGGGAACATTTTGTTATAATTTTATATTAAATAATCTAGAATGTAAAACATTAATCATGAATTAGCTAAAAGAGGTGTTGGTTAAGATTTTTAGGGTGCATAGAAGAAATAACCCGAAACAATAGCTTTAACAATGATTTTCGCCCTTTTTATTTCTTATATAATGTAGAATGTCCAATACCTATCTAAGATATGTATTATGTACACTAGAGCTTGAACAGTATAATGCACAATAAATTTCGTCAGTAAAGTAGAATAATTTTTTATAATATATAAAAGTATATTTAATATTTAATAGATATTAAAAAAATATTTGTTATAACTTGTACATTTTAAAATAAGATCCTAATTTAACAAATTAACTCTAAAAGAGTATATTGACATTTTTATATTATAAAATTATATTATATATATAAAAATCAAGTGACCATAATTTTAATTGTATTAAACATTTTCAATGAATATTAAAATTTATAATGAGCTTATTTAATATAAAATAAGTTAAGTTTATCACATAAAATTTTTATGATTATTTTTAAATTAAAATTTTGAGTAAATAATTTAAGTAATTTTTAGAAAGGTAATTCAAATAAATTAATTAAGAAATCTAATAATTATACAATTAATAAATGTTTGTAGAAGTTATAAATCTAGTTGTAAAGTCAAATACTTTTTTCACGTAAATTTTCATAAAATTTTTAATTCTTAACATTTTTACATATAAAATATTTGTTATTCATTTAAAAGAATGTATTTCAAATAATTTTATTTCTATAAATTATTTAT
>JAMLFT010005376.1:0-17677 GCA_026544285.1 Pachyrhizus erosus | reverse complement strand
ACAATAAAAAAAGAATTTAATAATTATGTTAAAATATTGTAAAATAATTTTATATAATCAATCATAAATCACTATTGATATGAATTTTTTAATAATTATAAAAATCAATAAATTTACTAAATATAATGAATTATGATTAAATGATGATGTAAAATTATTTTACATAATTAATGTATGACTTATTTTCTTGTAAAAACTCAAATAAAAATATTTGAGAAAAATTAATTAAAACAACAAACAAACATCTAAAGGAAATTAAAAAAAAATTCAATAAAATTAACCCTAAAAGAAAAAAAAACTTCAATAATTTTTCTTTCCGTTTTGCATCTTTTATTTGTATAACGGATATTAAAAAGAAAAACGTACCTTAAAGTAGTGATGCCAAACTTCAACATATGGCTGAAGTTAATTTTGATCTTAACAATGATGTGATTCTATTAAAATAATAACTCACACGTATAATTTAATCAATTGAATTATACTTTTTAGTACTTTTAACTAATCACTAAGCAAATTAATGAATCAATGTTTACAAAATTAATTTTAAATAAAATTCATTTTCATATGAAATGGTTTGTATTTAAATATTTTTATTTTAAAAATAAGGTAGTAATAAAAAAATAGTATTTTTTTTTATCTAATATAGAAATTATTTAGAGATATTTTAATTTAAATTTAATTTAAACTTAAAATCAATTTCTGAACTTGACATCAAACATATAAATATTTATCCAAAATCATATTAATTAATGTAGTTTTAGATTATTCAATACAAATCCAATCAAACTATAAATTGTGGACTTAATTATGAAAAGACCAAACTAATGTGAACTAGAGGCCCAGCCTAACAAGCAACAACTAAAATTTTCATTGACGAAACCAGGTCAACAGAGTGCAATGTCTTCCCCAGGAGATCATAATTCATAACTAAACCTGTATCTTCTTCCAATAGGAGTTGGTCTCAGATAATCAAATTTACAATTTTAAAAAAATAATAACACCATATAAGCATAAGGTATGATAGTGTAAGACTACTTGACAATTTCTCGTTTGTAAGGCTGACTTTGGCAGACAAAAGTTTTATATTATTAATTTGCAAGTTGTAACAGAGAGCAGCTGATTTCCAATATGACAGAATTATCCTGATACGCAATTGGATGAGTATATGTTTATTGTTGTTGTGCTTATTTGTTGATAGAATGATTTTAAATTGCACTTTCACTTTTGTTGCGATATTTGATATTATGGAAAGTTTAAAAAACGTTGAGTAAAAAATCTTGACTTTGTTTGAATCTTTTGAACTATTGGATCAAAGTCAAAAGGATGGGTGAGAACTAAAATTAATTTTAAGAATTCTTTTATATTTTAAATAAGATAGTTACATGGTAGATTTTTTTTATCAACATAGTATTTTTTTTTTTAATACATGAGACTTTTTTGTTTTATAAAAATTAATAATTTATTTTTGAAAGTAAAACTTGAGTTTTAATTACTTTATCTTCTGGAACGATTTTTTGTAAAGACCTATAGTGGCAGTTAATAGTATTGCAGGAAAAGCAGAACTTGACATGATTTCTTGGATGCGTGGATGAGAATCTTATTGATCAAGGAAATACAAGTTTATCTCAAAGGTATTACCACCACTGCATATTTAATGTGTAACTAAGGAGTAAGTTCTGTAAAAGAATGAAAAAGAAAATAAAGCATTCACAGTTGCATCAGTAAGCACCAAGCCAAAATCAGGAGTTTGCTTGGAATCAACAGCCACCACCATGCTTTGTTTTTATGAATAATAAGTCAAATCTTAATTAAGGGAGTTGCATGCATCAAAGCCTACATGGATGACTACAAAATCGAGCCATGTGACAAACGACAGTGTCCTTACATGCACTACATTAGGAGAAATAAAGATAGCCTTGAAGAAATATCATCCCCATATATCTACATCAAAGTAGTGTAATTTTATAAGAACACATTGCAAAATCTGACTGCACTCAAAACGAGTCAATTGGATTGTAACTTGGCTTTAAATTTAAAGACTCCAGTAGCTAGATTCATCTCCCACAGTCCTTCATCTAGATGCATCTAATGTGTACACAATTTCAACATCTTTCTCCACCTGTTCAGCCCCAACTACCAGTTATGTAATTTCAAGAATAATAGAATGTACAAAACACACAGGTGTGAGATACATGATTCTCCAGAGGACAGAGTTCACGGCAAAGTAAAATTTCATGCGTACACAATGAAAAACCCAAGCAGAAATAGGTGTTCAAACCGGACATACATACCAATAGCAGTAATATTTTATTTTCATTCAAAATAAATCGAACACACAATATTTAATTTCACAAGTCAGCACTCAACATATTGGATAAGAGGGTTCATTGTCGAGATTCAAAAAGATAGATCAATTAATATAAAATTGTTTTAATTTAATCAGTAATTTTAAATTTAAAATCTGAACATACAACTGAGTTAAACATTTAAAGAAAAAAAATTGTTATCTACAATAATTTTACTCTATTCAAACAAGGTTGTCTTGTATAAAAGATAGATGTGACATCTAAAAATAACCTGAAAAGAATAAGATAAGAGTACATGCTGTAGAAGGTTTACTTGCATTCCACCACCACCACCTGGACATTCCACTGCCTAATTATATTGGTTATTAGCCACCTATCCAACACCAGTCACCAGCTATAGGTAGTGATCTTGTACCCAAACAATATGGATATATAATCAAGTGACCAATAAGAATGATGTGATTGTTCCTGGAGATTACATTACAAGGACTTTCAAATCTTCCCTTCCCAATTTAGCAATGCGTACTCAACTCATCAATACTCATGAGACACCTCTTACAATATTTTTTCCATCATGTACATCTGACATTCATCTCATAGTCACTTGCATTTCATCAATTTAGCAAATATAAGCATCACACATTTCATTTTCTCTTTCCTTTTCTTTTTTGAGAATAACACTTCATCCAAGCAAACAGGTGCTCTTCGGATTGGATAAAATCGCATCATTTAAGAATCAAAATCAATCATGCAAAAGCATATTTATGTTCTTACTATATGTTAAACTCCAGTTTCTTAAGCTGGAATTTTATATATCAAAAGTTCACCTCCCTAGTACAGCAAAAATACATATAAGTTCCTACTGAAAAAGGAAAACAAACCTATCGGTACACAAAATCAGAGTATGTTTGGAGGTCATTTAATTTCGTAAGTGAATCACCATGAAACCTTTAACTTCTGCTTAAAACACTTCTGTTTAGTTAAGTGGCAACCAGAAAAATGTCGAATAAGTTTGGGACAGTATAATACTCCTATCAGAATACATATCTGATACCTTTTAAAAGATTGAATGATCTGTTTAACTAACAAATTTTGAGCTCTCTAATTTGCATGTAATAAGGCACTAAGTAAAGAAATTTCGTCCTTAAAAATCACCAACATTACAAATATTAAACTAAAAGAAAACCTAAAATTAATTAAAAATATACACTTAAGAAATGATAATATCATAATTGAATGTAAGTGAAAGTTCTGGGCTACGTTTTGTAAAAATTGCTATAAATTACTAAAACAATACAAGTTTACTAAACACTAATAATATGATTAAAAAAGTTTGTTTTAGTTAGTAAAAAAATTTAAAACTAGCTAAAAATATTTGCTAAACATACTCTTAGACAATATAATTAAAACTGTGTTTTGTGAATTATTTTTTTGTTCTTTGTTTTCACTTAATTCTCATTGAATCATGCAATTTTAATGGTTTGCACAGTATAATATTTAAAAGGATTTACTAATCATTAATTGATCCCTTGAGTACTTAAAAACTTAAAGTCCTTTATTACTTTTTTACTAGGCACATTTATTCTTAAGCACATTTTAATTAGATGCGTCAATGTATCCTTCTTTTCCTTCTTTTTCATCATCACAATCTTACTACACATCTTGTTCTTCTTTGTTAATCCTAAATACCAAAAGATGAAGCTGAAAAGAAAGCCCAAGTGGTAGTAAAGACATACGAAACAGCACTCTTGAAATGAAGATGGTTTAATGTTCAATTGCGATAAAATGAGATGGTGACGTCACGACAGTGTGGGTCTTCCGAACTATTTCAATCACATGCCGAACAGGGAATGAATTATTTAAGAAATTAAAGTTAGGATTGCTAATTTAAGTATATTAAAACAAGTATGTGCCTTGTAAATTAATGTTACATAGTGGTACTACTCTCTTTTAAATTTGAGATCAATTTTAAATGTAAATGTGGTTAAACTATCTTTGTTGATCTCGTTGGCACGAGTGTTGCGTAAATACTTAAAACACGTCTCTTTAACACTTTGGACTTCCATGATTGCCATAGCCATACGAAAGTTGTTATTGTGGATGCCATTTCTTTTATATTGTCAAAATCTTGTGTTAATTTCTTGTCTGTCGAACATCCGATCCGTCTTATGCGTCCACATCGAAATGATAGTCACTGTGCGTTTTAAAGATTACAACCACAAACTATCATCTTCCCATCACAAAGTTGCTGACCAAAGATTACAGCCACGGTGCGTTTTAACTTTTAAGATGGAGAAGTTGTTAAATTAGACCATGAACGATATAAGCATTTGTGTAAGTGGTTGCGAGAGCTTATCAAAATAATTTATAATGTTTGTGTAAGTTGTTTAAGTTTATTTCAATAAGCTATCTAGGATAACTCGTGAAAACAATTATATAAAAACAATTTAATTTTATTTGTGCTTTGATTATTAAAATAGTTTTTATATACAAGTGCTTACATTATAAGTATTGAATAAGACCTCGATTCAAGAAGACTTTAACTAAATTAATCATTCAAACCAGTCATATAACTTAATCCAAGTGTGGTTTTACCGGTCATAGCAGGTTATAGGCAGTTTTTTTTTTTTTTTTAAAAAAAAAAATTGATGTTCGATTGTGAAACCATGAGGAGGCAAAAAGTATGTTGAAGATGATTTTTGAACAATAAAGTTGAGGGCTTTATGATGAAACTCATAAAAGAGGAAAAAAAAACATTAATGATATTCATTTGTAAAGACTTTGACACTCAAATCAATGAATAAGAAGTGAGTAGAAAATGAAAGATAGATAAATACTTAATCATTAACTTCAACTTATATAATAGAATTTAGACGAGAAAGTTCACTAATTAATTAGGCTGCACATGAATAATGTGAAAGTCCATTAGGAGTCATGTAAAATTTGTGAAATATAATTTGCTGATTGATCTATATAAGTTAATTAGTGTAATCATATCAATTTGCATACATGTTAGGGTAAGGATCAACTATGAGTCTTGCCTTAAGCAAATTATCTAGGAGATACTAGTTGTAGAGGTCAAAGTCTTAGTGTTGCTATGAGAAAAGTCGAGAATAAATATGGAATAATTGTGTAATAATTAAGGACATGTTTAGATAAATTTTTTTACATAGAAGAAAAAAAATAAAATAACATAATTTGAATTTTTTTCATAAGTTAAAATAACTTATACATTTAATTTTGTTAAAAAATTTCTTATTTAACTTCTCCAAAAACTAACATGTATCAAATTGATTTTAACTTATAAAACGAACTCAATTTATTTTACTTTCTTATTTTGTTTTTTTACAAATATTTAGGGACAAATTTATCCAAATAAAGTCAAAAAAATAAATAATGAATGTATGGTCCTTGACAATTTTTTGAAGGTTATTGTTATTTATGATATTTTATTTTTAATTTGCCAATATAAGAAGAAAAAAAATAATTTAATCATTGTGTTTTAATTGTTTTCAACATTGTACCTATTGTCTATTATTGTTACAACATAATGAAATAAACATGGAGTTTTTGATAAATATAAACATTTATTTGAAAATAGATATCATCAGTTGACATTAAAAATATAAATTAAGAGATATTTATTTTATTTTAAATATATATATTTATTGTATTGAATCTCAAGTATATGGTGTTATAGTAAAAATCAGAATCAGTACAATAATAAGTATTGCCTAAAACAAATTTTGACAATGAATTGTTTATTTTAAATAAAATAATCATAAGAGAGGTTTTTTTGTCAACACATGTTATTTTTTTTATTTTAAAAAATTAAACATACGTGACATTTTTTGTTTTAAAAATTTAATAACAAATATTTTTTTTATGTTATTAAATTTTAATTACTTTGTATTTAGATAAATTCTGATGAAAATGGTAATAATAACAATTAAAATAATTATATAAAAATTGATTTAAAAATTAAAAGAAAGTTCAGACAAAGTATATTTCAACTTTTTTTTAATAAAGAATAAGATCTTGATGTCATAGTTTGTGAAACATTCAACCATTAAAATTCTAATAATATTATATTGTGCATGTAACATGCTTTTTAGATTGGTTTTGTCTCATTAAAAAAAGTAGAGACTAACATTCACTATCTAAATAGTGGATGGAATTTTTCATATGATTGTCAGCATGGATATGATTTCCAAATGTCCCCTAGCCACAGTTTAACTAACTTATGTTGTTGTTTCTTGAATTGCAGAGGCCATCCTAAGTAGGACTTGCTCGTCGATCTGCCTAATTAACTAACATTCAACTCATCTTTCACAGAAATTTATAAGTTTTCGAAATGATCTGTTGTTCCTACAATTCAAACAAGTGTCATTTATTCATATACATCAACCGTCAAAATTAATTAATACCTACTTTCCAAATCATCTTTTCAAGATTTCAAATATCTGATGGGGGTACCTTCTTAAAAATAATTAGCCCTATAGTACCTATGCAAGCAAAGGATGAACATAAATTACAATAAAATGAAGGTCTATAGATAAATTTCTAATGAAGCAATGAACTAATTTTCCCTTACAATGCTTTGCTTGATACAATTTCTAGTTCATTGGGAATTATTCCAAGCCATTCTGATGAAGTGCCCTGATCTATTGCAAACAAGATTCAGAAGTTAAATCTGTCCACTTCAAGAAGTGAATAAATTGAGCAGGAACATGTTGCACTCACACTCTATGTAATCTACTAAGTTTGCAGGATGCATGTAAGATCTCTTCAAATACACAAAATGAGATAAACATAAAACATACCATTCATTATCTGTGCTTCTTGTCCTATCCCATCTACGATGTCCTTAACCGTTGTTTATCCTTTTAAAACAAATGACAAAAGTATAGGTCCTATAGGAAAATAGGTTCCATGCATGTGTTGGTTATAAGTTACCAAATATTATAGATTTAAATAGTTAAGAAAAGGCATCATATATATGGTATACGAATACAGAGTGAATGATGCTAGCTAGACATTTTTGTACCAGTGATATATATATGAATGTAAAATTCACTTTATATGTCTAAAACAAATAGGTTTACTTTGATCCAGTTTCAAAGGCAAAGGGTATTAACTATTTCTTCATGTGCCAAGTGAGGAAGTTGCAGATGGATTGCTTGGGCATAAATAGTACGTGCTACTAGCAAAATCCTATTGCCTTGTCAACTGGATGATAATTTATCTGAGAGAATTGAGTGCACGTGGTGGTGGTGGTGATATGCAAGTTAACAAGCTCCACATCTAAAATTATTGAATTGAGAGAAGAGGAAGGATTGATTTCAAGCTCTTCCTAAACCATATAAAGCGTGAGGACACACGTTGAAGTGGGGCATTTAATAGAGCATTGAGCATGTTCAAGATGATCAATGAATTGAAAGAGCTCACATGGCCAACCCAGATCGATAACGACAATAAGCATAGCCGTATATATCTCTGTCGTCACAGTACGACTGAAACTGATAAAAAGCACATTAGCTTGCTAGCATTATTTTTCTTCTTATTGGAGAGAGAGATCCGGTGTCATTAGCTGTAGGGGGGAGTAGGGGACCCCAGTTCTGAAGGTTATAGATGAAAGGTCCATTCGACTATTCCAAATAGGGACATCCATTTGGGGACCCTTCTTTGTACGTATGCCCATACTGAGACTTTTAAGTAACAAGAAATTAAGGATCAACCATTTAGACTCTAGTGCTCAAATATAAATATTGGAGATTTTTGTTCTAAGGTCCTCAACTTGATTTCTATTTTGTACCGGGCTTAAGGTTCAATTTGTGCGATAGATTATCTCAATTCTTTAAGTGTTAACCAAAATCAACATTTCTCTCAAGTATAGGACCTCTAAAATGCATCTACCAATAGTAAACTATATCACAACCTTAAATATATATTTACTATGTCGTTATATCGAAATATGATAACACTATCTCTATAAGGTATGGAGCCTTGTGTTAAGGAATTTAATACATTTTAGACCCTTACAAATACTAATGTCAATCTAATAAATAAGCATTTGTTACTTACTTTTGTTCTAATAAACTTATTGCTGACTTAAGCATTAATTTATCTTTGTACTTATTTGTCTACAATAAATAAAAATATCATTATTAAGATACCTTAGTTACATCAAGTACACTTCAGTCATTGTAATTCAAAGTTAGATTGAAGTTATTTATAGTCCTATCTTGAACATAACATTGATGCCTTTTATGAAAACTCAGTAAAGCCAATTTCAACCCTAGTATGATGCATATTAAATCTTTGACTATCAAAGTTGAGGCTTCTATAGATAGCCATGTGTAGGAGGTGAACTCACGCTAAATCCTCTATGATGACCCAACTCATTTTCAACTTCTATCAGTTGTGTTACATCCAATTTGTAAAGGTATAATTGAGAATGGTCTTATGGTGGTTGATCCCTAGAATGAACTCATGTGTGGACTTTAGGAATAAATTGTTGAGCTATACAACCTTTGAGGCGCTTTGGACACTTACAAATGGTTTGAAACAACATATAAGATATTTGAAGAATATGTTGTACCAAAATTAGAGACCTCATCAATGAAGTTAGCCTCATTATAAGAAATCTCAATACAATATTGTGGTACCTAGACAACGTATGTATGATCCTTATTGTGAACTTAAGAGGGGATTGAAAGATAAATTTTACAATTACACCCCCTTGGTGATGAACTAAGATTGAATTTATGATGAAGTTTATTTAATCAAATTTTCATAAGTTCAATAGTCACCATCCTTAGGGAGGACGCATGAGACTATGAAGAAGTATTGTATCATTCATGGTAATTATGGTCACATTAGTAAAGATGTTCACATGAGTACAGTAATATATGAACATAAATCAACCCAAATTAATCTAATTATTTTGGTTAAATTTTTTTAATGTTTGAATTGAACTTGACCCAATTTATTCAACCTTGTTCGTGACACTAAAAGCGAAAATAAATAGAGTTAGATGGAGAGAGAATGAATATATATAACAAAAATAAAAACTCAATAGAAAATATAAAAGTGTGAAATGAAGACAAAAAGAAAAAGAAGAAGGAAAACAAAGGAATAATAAGTTAAGGATGAACTCATGTGAGCCTTAAAGGTCAAAGATTAAAGAATTATTTTTTATTCATTGTTGTCTTTATGTAGTCTAGTACGAATAGAACACATCAAGATAATGAAAAACTCTTAATGAAAAGTTTTTATATTTTAATATTATATTTGTATCAAAGCATCCACCTTTGATAAGTAAAATAATTTTACACTATTATTAAGTACAATTTATGATGTATAATTAGTTTGTTGACTTTTATAATAATTACTTTAAAAATTATATCAATTGTGATTTGTAATTGAATGACAGTATAAAACTATTTTATATTATTAATGTATAATCATTAAATTTTATTTTTTTATTATTTTAAAATTTGCATGCTTAACTTATGTATACTATTAAAATAAATATATATTTAATTTTATATAATTAATAGACTCTAGTTAATTAAAATTGTTTTAATTTTTTTAAAGAGTACTGTTTATATTTTGCATGTCTTAAAATAGGTGTCTTTAAGAGCTCTAATACATGCTGTATCTATGCTCTTATACAATATAACAGACTCAATGTTTTATAAGTTGAATTGTTCAAATAATTCTCACCGGAGAGAATATTATATCCTCATTTCATATATCATCTCTTGATCCTCATTAGACATTAGGCTTATTTCTACATATCGTGTTGAGCTTAGTTCACTTGATGACAACACCACCAAAATTGTTCATGAAAATAGATCTGTCTTTAAAATTAAATATACAATTTTTAATCCCAATTCTCTTATTAATATCTGAAGATAATTGTTATAATTTGTATTTAACAATTCAATTTTCTTCATTAATTTAATTCCATAGTTTGCTTTCCCGTGTTCATATTTTGATAGCCCAGCATGAGGTCAGAAATAGTCTGGTTGAAATTTTTGCTCTTCAATTCTCTATTACCCCACTCGCAACCACCACACATGTGACATTCAAAATGTCAAAAGTGTAAACACTGAAAGTGTGAAAAGTGGAAACATAAATCTTGCTTTGCAATCACGTGGATCAGATTTGTAATACACGTGAGCTGCTTTACTCCGACAGACGCAAAAACTATTGCCTCGTACAGTCACATGCCCTATTGCACTAAACACAGATTTAAATAAATAAATAAATAAATCACCCTTCGACATTCTAGGAAAATGTTTTTAAAAAAGCTCCAGAAGTTCTCCTACTCTGTTTGGTTTATATATTGAAAAAAATGTTAAAATGATTAATTTTGAAAAAAAAAATTAATCTTCAAAATGATGTTTTAATAGTTGACTTGATAATATTATTTTTATATGAAATTAAATTGATTAAGTGTGACTATGTGGCCATAGTTTGAAGTGGCAGAAATGGGAAAAGAAGAAAATAAAATAGAGAGAAAAGGAGAAGTGCAATTCATTCAAGAAAAAAAAATTCTCTCCCAACGTGTTTGGAATTATATCGTATCAAATTTGATCCACGTTTTTGAGGAATAAAAAAATGGTAGCTTCTACATTTTATTTTATTGCAAATTTGACATGATTTTTAGCTCTAACACATGTACAAAACATGATTGGAAACATGTGGTATGAAAAGGAAGTAGGCAGATCAGTAAATTGTATTAAATGAAAAATATATATCGCTGTCTCAATTATATTTAATTACTTTATTAAATTTTAAATAATGTTAGTTAACATAATTACAACTTCTTTTAATCACTTTTCATTTTTTATTCAAATAATAGAAAAGGAAGATGTTATTTTTTTCTGTTTTCTACTCTACCTATACAAAGACCTAACGATACTAAACTTATATTGATCGACCCTTTTGATACATGTTTGTTCAACGGTATTCCCTTTTCCGAAGTTAAAGTAAGAAGGCTAGTAGTACAAAATAAATACAACTCTATTCTTTTACATCTTATTTTTGCACCAACTTTTAATTTTTTTTTATTGCATTTCATTTAAAATAAGGATTTTTTTTTAAATTGAGTGAAAATTGCAATAAATAAAAAAATATACCAATTAAACAAGTTAAAAGTAAATAAGTAATAGTTAAAAGAATTTAAAACTGGTAGAAACCAAACTTCATTATCATTATCATCTATTTAAATCAATTTAAAGTTAAATTAAAGGATTAGTAATAGTTAATGGATCAAATAATTTAAAGGATAAAGGATCATAAAATAAATGATAAAAAATTGCAATAATTACAAGAAATCAGTAAATTAAAATTAAAATAATTAAAAGATTAAAGTAAATAATTAAAAATTATGGTAAGTAAAAAAAACCAATGGAAATTAATTAAAATTATAAATAAATAATTAAAAATTAAAAATGAAAGAAATCAATTATCATTAGAATGATTATCAATTTAAATCAATGTGATTTTAAATTATTGGATCAATAATAATTAAAGGATAAAAAAATTTAAAGAGCAAATGATAATAAAATAAATGAGAGAAGAATGTATTAGAGCATTTCCGTTGCAAATATTTTCATGAGTTGCTTAAAGTTAAGCAATTTAATTTTTTTATTGAAATAGTTGATTTGATAAAGTGTTACTTAAATGAGTTGTTTAAACATGCAATGTTACTTAATTAATTTATTCAATAAAAAAGTATTTTTTAGTCATAAAGTTTAATTTAACCACTCATTTTAACAACTCTAACATTAGAATGAGTTTTTATATACAGGCTTAAATTTACATGATATGGTAAGTTTCATAAAATTAAGATAAACAATACATTTAAGTAATTATGTATTATATATGCTCTTAAATAAAAGAAATCAATAATCCATTAATTAAAATTAAGTATTTAAAAATTAAATAAAATAATTAAAATTAATAAAAAAATTATGATAAGAAACTTTGAGGAGATTGAGTAAGTAAAAGAAGTCAACTAATACAAACAAATTTAAATTAAAAGTACATGATTAAAAGTAATTAAAAGTAAAAAAATGATGATTATAATCATCAATTTAAATTTAATTAGAGAATAATAATAATTAAAGTATATATATATATATATATATATATATATATATATATATTATGATAAAATGAACTATGTATTAATAATGTATCATAATTTTATATTATTATTTAATCATGAATTATAATATATGATTTATTAGAAAAAAATTAATAACTTATATTAATAATTTTTAATTATTAATTTAAATTTTATATTTTATAATTTAAATAATATATTCAACAAGCATAAATTAAGATAATAATTTTATAATTTTAATATATAATAATATGTTTATCTATCACACAAGTTATTATACTAACTTATATTAACAACTTTATTTTTTAAATAATTAATTTTTTTAAATAAAAAATTCTAGAAACTTAAATAACACAAATTACTTTAATACGTGAAGTTATATATACTAAAAAGATATTTTAAAAAAATAATTACATATTTTACTCACTTTTTAAAATAATAAATAAAAATATTTAAATTAATAATTATTAAACATGTACTTAATAATCAATTTTTGGCTGGAAGGTAACAGTGGAATATAAAATATTTTTCTACTATTTTTTTTTTTCATTATATTATAGATATTAAGTATTCATTAAATGATGATCAATCTGAAATAATTTAATTTTATTCAGACTAATGACATAATTTGTAAAAAGAAATCATATTTGACTCTGGAAAATGAGAACCATGATCCCATAAATTATCTTCTGCTGTTATAAGTAAAAGAAAAGCATATTTGGAATCGCAAAAAGCTAAATCGAAGAGACAAAAATGATGGACCAAAAAAGAAAAATGAAAAAATGCATATGGAAGTGGTGAAAGGTAAATAATGGAGTTGGATTTGGACGATGGAGAAGATGTTTCCTCGAAGTACAAAACAGTGTTCTGTTCCTTAAAAAAAGTTGTGTAAGTGTAAGCGACGAGGAATCAATCACTAACCTTCGGTTTATAATATGCCTTGTTATTGACACGTGTCCGGTAGCTCTGTTCGATCTTGTGTCTTGTCAACACAGCCGTTATTAACGTACGCTACTGTTTTCTCTGTGTGACTGTGACAACAAATTGTTGGAGCCTGCCCACTCAAAAGTTGACACGTCGCATCCACTGTGACTTATTTCAAGATGTCGTCTGTTTCACCGCGAAAACCAATGGTCTCTGTCTGGTCTCGTTTCATTTTTTTTAATCATATTCAGAATGTTTGCTTTGTTCATTATTTTGTTAGTTTAAGATATATATATATATATTTTTTATTTTTATTAAAATAATCTTTTAACACGTTTACACAATATTAACCTTAATATTTTGTTCCCTACAGTGAAAGTGAGAGAAAAAAAAAAAAACTTGAAACTATTGTATTTGGTTGAATGAAAGAAGAGAATTTAAAATAAAAAATACAAAACTTGTACATCCATGTGTTATGCTCTCTCCTTTCTCATGCTCCTTTGTGCCACACACGTTCGAACCGATTATTCTTGTTGCGTAATTTTGCTTGTAATTCATTTGCTCCTTTGTGTACATATAAAAATCGCATGCTTGTCACGCTTAAACCAATTTGCTGGTGCATGTAATTAAAAATAATTGGTTTGACAAATTATAAAAATAATAATTATAAAAGTAAATAATAATATAATAAATAAATAAAAATAATTCTAATATATTCAAGGGAAAATTGTTATTTTTATTAATTTATTATTTTTTTAATTTCTTTTTTTATTTATCCAACAACTTTAATTTAAAATTTTCTCTTTTATTTCACACTATTTCATCTCAACCAAACAACTTTAATTTTTCATTTTATTTATCTTCTTTTCTTTTTTCACCTATTCACTTTCTTCCTCTATCTTTTCTTCTTCACAACATAAAAGAACTTTATTCTAATCATTAATATAATTTTTCAAGAAAAAATCATATTAATCAATAAAAACTAAGCATAAATTTTGAATTTATAGTTATCATTGTTATAAAATTAATATTTTTACTCATCTAAAAAACATTATTTTTTTATGCCTTATTCTTACACTACATATCATGTTTATCTAACTAAAAGAGATTTTTTCAATAAAAATGAAAACACTTTAAAATTATCAATTGTCAAGATTTCATAATTAAAAGTATTCAAATTCATAATAACCAAACACAACACACAAATGATCACAAGAATACAAAGACACATAAAATATATAAGAATCATTCAATAATGAGAAAGTTTGGAATTATAGTTTTTTCTTATACCCTTTATTCTCCTCATTCTAATTTTATTGGAACCTTAATTTAATTCTCAATTACCAATTTTTTCTACTCAAATTCCATTCATAACTATTGACCATGAATTGAAAATAATCTTCTTTCTAATATAACCATGTAGGAAATTCAGTTAGGAAAGATATTTAGGAATAAAAAAGATGGTTAATAAAAGTAATTAACCTAATTAGAAGTTTAGAATTTATGTTTAATCATGCATCAACCCTAAACTCAATTATCCCATAAGTCTACCAATTAATTGAGGTATGATAGTCATTCAACTAATTAATTTAAAAATGTCAATGGTGATTAATTTCCAACAAGAATGAAATTAATAGGATAATTCAATTGGTAGAACAAAATTAGGAACTTCAATAAAAATAGAAATTAGGGGTTCTTAAGATACATGTAACACCATAAAACCTAATTTGTAAATATAACTATTCATATAAAAGGGGAAACCAAATACATTAGGGTATACATAAGAGGGTGACCTTTTACAAGAAATATGATTCACTATTTACATGTCTTTTCAATCCTCAAAACCCCTCCAAATGTGTTAAATGCTTTGCTTTAAGGTATCTACATGCAAAGCATAAAAGTCAAAAGAAAAATATCACTTGTCCTATTATCCTATTTTATAAGTCCATTTCAAATTAGGTTATAGTAAGAACAAGCACCATCGTGCATAACCCTTAAATGGTCGTGCTTGGTCCTTGGAAGGTTGTGTTTCTAAGTATAAGACAAAGAATTTTAAATTATGCATCATTAAGCTTGATTTAGCACAACCATGCTCCATTGAGTAAAGCACGTGTTAGGTCTTTTGTAAGGTTGTGCTCCAAACTCGAAGCAAAAGTATTCACTTCAAAGTACATGCATGTTAGGAATGAATGTAGTCATGTTAGATCTCTTAAGAAAGAATTTTGGCAAACTTGTATGCACAATTGTACTTTGGTAAGCACGATCATGGTCCGTAATTTAAAGCACAAAACTTTGCTTTTAAGTGCATGAATCTTATAAAATTTCAATTTTTTCAACAGTCTCACTTTTCCTTCTAAGATTAGGTAGTTTCAAGCATCAATATCACAAAAATAACGTAAATTACTAACTAAAAACCCTCTTATTAACCTTGTAATTAAAGAATAAATGTTGTGACATCTTTTATCTTATATAAAAAGATGCATAAAGTTGAATCATTTTGCAAGAGTAACTTCTTTTCTTTATACTTTTTTTCTTCTACATATTTAATATTCTAAATAGAATGGGTTTATCAATAAAATATAACTTATAAATACATATGTGTATGTGTAGAGAGAGGGAGAAAGATGCACACATATAAAAAGGGAGAATATGAGAAATAAAAATAATTAGAGAAAATAGGATATGCAATGTAAGTCTAAAAATATTTTACCCAATTTTTAATAAAATTTAACTATTTAATCTCATCATATATAATAATTGAAAATCATTTTAATTATTTTTTTTAAAAAAGTTAATCAAATTCTTATTTTTCAATCAATTTCCTCCTTTCCAATCTCGCACTCAAGATCTTTACCCCAATTTTTTCCGTCCTCCTCCTTTGCCCATTCCCATATGTCAAAACTCTAACCACCAAATTTTGTTCATTTTTACCTATTCCATACCTTAGTCTTTAAACCTGACCTCCTTTTTTTTTTTTTTTTTTTTGCCATTATCCTTCATTTCACTCTCTCAACTAAAACTCAAACCCTATTTTTCCTCCTAACCTCCTTCACATTATTCCTGCATCTCAACTTTAATTCCTCATTTTTGCTAACCACCTTCCTTTTTCTCATTCCCTTGTCTTAAAACTATATTTCCCTATCTTTTTCCGATTACCATGTATCCTACCCATCATCTAAAAATTCCAACCTCTCACTTTTTTAAATCAGCTCAAAATTTTTAATTTTTTCTATCACATTCCTTCATCCCACTCCTTCATCTCAAAACCTTTACCTCATTTTTCTCAATCACCTTCTACCTTACTTCCCATCTCAAAACTCAAATCCTTTATATTTTTTTTACCAATATCTTATACCTCACTTCCTTATCTTAAAACTCAACACCCTATTTTTAGAGTATTTTATTTTTAATTTAATTAATTTTTACTAACCAAAAAAAGTAAATATATAAATTAAAGGATATAATGGGTACCCAAACCTATTTACACAATCATAACCTCCAAACCGCCCAATTATGCAATATTAAGAAACCCAAATATTGTCTATAACATGCTACCTCCCAATTACAAGAATGAAATACCTATTCCAACTTTATAAATACTTATACCTTCATTAATTCTACCAGAAGCTCATGCAAACAAACAAGTTAGATGACCAATCATAAAAAAACAAGATAATCCTTTTACCTTGGCAATTACCCAAGACCAAGACCTAAGTTTAGTTAACTCTAACACATATTCCTTATTAGCTACTTCGTTGCTAAAAATAATGTCATTCCTTTGTAACCACAAAATCGAAATAACCACAACCCACACTAACCACCATACTTTCTTACATTTCTTTCCACAACAACCAACACTGTGTTACAAAGTGTTTCATAGGATCTTTAGGCAATGCATAGTAATGTGAAAATTTTAATTAGTTGTTAGTGTAAAACAAATTTACACTAACAGTGCATAGTCGTTAAATTCAAATGATTAATCCTGATTATATAAATTTATAAAAGTAATTGGGATTGATTTTATTTAAATTTTATATTGATTATATGATTAAGGTTAGTGATAAATACACATTTGTAGTGATTTTAGAAACTTTTTAATTGAATTTTTATATCTTATTAAGTCTCATATAGGTAGAAATTTTAAATATTACATAGTTTTTTTTATTATATGTTTTGTCTACATAGTTGCCGTGAATATGTAGGATATTCATGTCAAGTTGACGTTTTTTTATGAATGACTCAGAAAAAGAGAAGAATTATGAGGAAGAAGTAGATGAAAAAAGAAATTTAAAAAAATTGTTTAAAA